>CAWWDY010001135.1:0-15844 GCA_963942605.1 Poecilus cupreus | reverse complement strand
GTTTAAAACAGCAATTTTATCGTCATTTCTCATAAATCGCCGTTTCACACGAAAGAAACATGAATTTATCAGTTTGAATAGTTCAAAACAGCGTTTTTTCTATGTTTTTGCAAGTTTAAAACAGCAGTTTTATCGTGATTTCACAAAAATCCACCGTTTCGAACGAAAGAAACCTGAATTTATCAGTTTGAATAGTTAAAAACAGCGTTTTTTCTATGTTTTTGCAAGTTTAAAACAGCAATTTTATCGTCATTTCGTCATAAATCGCCGTTTCACACGAAAGAAACATGAATTTATCAGTTTGAATAGTTCAAAACAGCGTTTTTCTATGTTTTTGTAAGTTTAAAACAGCAATTTTATCGTCATTTCTCATAAATCGCCGTTTCACACGAAAGAAACATGAATTTGTCAGTTTGAATAGTTCAAAACAGCGTTTTTCTATGTTTTTGCAAGTTTAAAACAGCAATTTTATCGTCATTTCTCATAAATCGCCGTTTCACACGAAAGAAACATGAATTTGTCAGTTTGAATAGTTCAAAACAGCGTTTTTTCTATGTTTTTTCATGTTTAAATCAGCAATTTTATCGTCATTTCTCATAATATCGGCCGTTTCACACGAAAGAAACATGAATTTGTCAGTTTGAATAGTTGAAAACAGCGTTTTTTCTATGTTTTTGCAAGTTTAAAACAGCAATTTTATCGTCATTTCTCATAAATCGCCGTTTCACACGAAAGAAACATGATTTGTCAGTTTGAATAGTTCAAAACAGCGTTTTTCTATGTTTTTGCAAGTTTAAAACAGCAATTTTATCCTCATTTCTCATTAAACGCCGTTTCACACGAAAGAAACATGAATTTGTCAGTTTGAATAGTTAAAAAAAGCGTTTTTCTTTGTTTTTGCAAGTTTAAAACAGCAATTTTATCGTCATTTCTCATAAATCGCCGTTTCACACGAAAAGAAACATGAATTTATCAGTTTGAATAGTTCAAAACAGCGTTTTTCTATGTTTTTTGCAAGTTTAAATCAGCAGTTTTATCGTGATTTCACAAAAATCCACCATTTCGAACGAAAGAAACCTGAATTTATCAGTTTGAATAGTTAAAAACAGCGTTTTTCTATGTTTTTGCAAGTTTAAAACAGCAATTTTATCGTCATTTCTCATAAATCGCCGTTTCACACGAAAGAAACATGAATTTATCAGTTTGAATAGTTAAAAACAGCGTTTTTCTATGTTTTTGCAAGTTTAAAACAGCAATTTTATCGTCATTTCTCATAAATCGCCGTTTCACACGAAAGAAACATGAATTTGTCAGTTTGAATAGTTCAAAACAGCGTTTTTCTATGTTTTTGCAAGTTTAAAACAGCAATTTTATCGTCATTTCTCATAAATCGCCGTTTCACACGAAAGAAACATGAATTTGTCAGTTTGAATAGTTCAAAAACAGCGTTTTTCTATGTTTTTTCATGTTTAAAACAGCAATTTAATCGTCATTTCTCATAAATCGCCGTTTCACACGAAAGAAACATGAATTTGTCAGTTTGAATAGTTGAAAACAGCGTTTTTCTATGTTTTTGCAAGTTTAAAACAGCAATTTTATCGTCATTTCTCATAAATCGCCGTTTCACACGAAAGAAACATGAATTTGTCAGTTTGAATAGTTCAAAACAGCGTTTTTCTATGTTTTTGCAAGTTTAAAACAGCAATTTTATCCTCATTTCTCATAAAACGCCGTTTCACACGAAAGAAACATGAATTTGTCAGTTTGAATAGTTAAAAAAAGCGTTTTTTCTATGTTTTTGCAAGTTTAAAACAGCAATTTTATCGTCATTTCTCATAAATCGCCGTTTCACACGAAAGAAACATGAATTTATCAGTTTGAATAGTTCAAAACAGCGTTTTTCTATGTTTTTGCAAGTTTAAAACAGCAGTTTTATCGTAATTTCACAAAAATCCACCGTTTCGAACGAAAGAAACCTGAATTTATCAGTTTGAATAGTTAAAAACAGCGTTTTTCTATGTTTTTGCAAGTTTTAAAACAGCAATTTTATCGTCGTTTCTCATAAATCGCCGTTTCACACGAAAGAAACATGAATTTATCAGTTTGAATAGTTAAAAACAGCGTTTTTCTATGTTTTTGCAAGTTTAAAACAGCAATTTTATCGTCATTTCTCATAAAACGCCGTTTCACACGAAAGAAACATGAATTTGTCAGTTTGAATAGTTCAAAACAGCGTTTTTCTATGTTTTTGCAAGTTTAAAACAGCAGTTTTATCGTGATTTCACAAAAATCCACCATTTCGAACGAAAGAAACCTGAATTTATCAGTTTGAATAGTTAAAAACAGCGTTTTTCTATGTTTTTGCAAGTTTAAAACAGCAATTTTATCGTCATTTCTCATAAATCGCCGTTTCACACGAAAGAAACATGAATTTATCAGTTTGAATAGTTAAAAACAGCGTTTTTCTATGTTTTTGCAAGTTTAAAACAGCAATTTTATCGTCATTTCTCATAAATCGCCGTTTCACACGAAAGAAACATGAATTTGTCAGTTTGAATAGTTCAAAACAGCGTTTTTCTATGTTTTTGCAAGTTTAAAACAGCAATTTTATCGTCATTTCTCATAAAACGCCGTTTCACACGAAAGAAACATGAATTTGTCAGTTTGAATAGTTCAAAACAGTGTTTTTCTATGTTTTTTCATGTTTAAAACAGCAATTTTATCGTCATTTCTCATAAATCGCCGTTTCACACGAAAGAAACATGAATTTATCAGTTTGAATAGTTCAAAACAGCGTTTTTCTATGTTTTTGCAAGTTTAAAACAGCAGTTTTAACGTGATTTCAAAAAAATCCACCGTTTCGAACGAAAGAAACCTGAATTTATCAGTTTGAATAGTTGAAAACAGCGTTTTTCTATGTTTATGCAAGTTTAAAACAGCAATTTTATCGTCATTTCTCATAAATCGCCGTTTCACACGAAAGAAACATGAATTTGTCAGTTTGAATAGTTCAAAACAGCGTTTTTCTATGTTTTTGCAAGTTTAAAACAGCAATTTTATCGTCATTTCTCATAAATCGCCGTTTCACACGAAAGAAACATGAATTTGTCAGTTTGAATAGTTCAAAACAGCGTTTTTCTATGTTTTTGCAAGTTTAAAACAGCAATTTTATCGTCATTTCTCATAAATCGCCGTTTCACACGAAAGAAACATGAATTTGTCAGTTTGAATAGTTCAAAACAGCGTTTTTCTATGTTTTTGCAAGTTTAAAACAGCAATTTTATCGTCATTTCTCATAAATCGCCGTTTCACACGAAAGAAACATGAATTTGTCAGTTTGAATAGTTCAAAACAGCGTTTTTCTATGTTTTTGCAAGTTTAAAACAGCAATTTTATCGTCATTTCTCATAAAACGCCGTTTTACACGAAAGAAACATGAATTTGTTAGTTTGAATAGTTCAAAACAGCGTTTTTCTATGTTTTTTCATGTTTAAAACAGCAATTTTATCGTCATTTCTCATAAATCGCCGTTTCACACGAAAGAAACATGAATTTATCAGTTTGAATAGTTCAAAACAGCGTTTTTCTATGTTTTTGCAAGTTTAAAACAGCAGTTTTATCGTGATTTCACAAAAATCCACCGTTTCGAACGAAAGAAACCTGAATTTATCAGTTTGAATAGTTAAAAAACAGCGTTTTTCTATGTTTTTGCAAGTTTAAAACAGCAATTTTATCGTCATTTCTCATAAATCGCCGTTTCACACGAAAGAAACATGAATTTATCAGTTTGAATAGTTCAAAACAGCGTTTTTCTATGTTTTTGTAAGTTTAAAACAGCAATTTTATCGTCATTTCTCATAAATCGCCGTTTCACACGAAAGAAACATGAATTTGTCAGTTTGAATAGTTCAAAACAGCGTTTTTCTATGTTTTTGCAAGTTTAAAACAGCAATTTTATCGTCATTTCTCATAAATCGCCGTTTCACACGAAAGAAACATGAATTTGTCAGTTTGAATAGTTCAAAACAGCGTTTTTCTATGTTTTTTCATGTTTAAATCAGCAATTTTATCGTCATTTCTCATAAATCGCCGTTTCACACGAAAGAAACATGAATTTGTCAGTTTGAATAGTTGAAAACAGCGTTTTTCTATGTTTTTGCAAGTTTAAAACAGCAATTTTATCGTCATTTCTCATAAATCGCCGTTTCACACGAAAGAAACATGAATTTGTCAGTTTGAATAGTTCAAAACAGCGTTTTTCTATGTTTTTGCAAGTTTAAAACAGCAATTTTATCCTCATTTCTCATTAAACGCCGTTTCACACGAAAGAAACATGAATTTGTCAGTTTGAATAGTTAAAAAAAGCGTTTTTTCTATGTTTTTGCAAGTTTAAAACAGCAATTTTATCGTCATTTCTCATAAATCGCCGTTTCACACGAAAGAAACATGAATTTATCAGTTTGAATAGTTCAAAACAGCGTTTTTCTATGTTTTTGCAAGTTTAAATCAGCAGTTTTATCGTGATTTCACAAAAATCCACCATTTCGAACGAAAGAAACCTGAATTTATCAGTTTGAATAGTTAAAAACAGCGTTTTTCTATGTTTTTGCAAGTTTAAAACAGCAATTTTATCGTCATTTCTCATAAATCGCCGTTTCACACGAAAGAAACATGAATTTATCAGTTTGAATAGTTAAAAACAGCGTTTTTCTATGTTTTTGCAAGTTTAAAACAGCAATTTTATCGTCATTTCTCATAAATCGCCGTTTCACACGAAAGAAACATGAATTTGTCAGTTTGAATAGTTCAAAACAGCGTTTTTCTATGTTTTTGCAAGTTTAAAACAGCAATTTTATCGTCATTTCTCATAAATCGCCGTTTCACACGAAAGAAACATGAATTTGTCAGTTTGAATAGTTCAAAACAGCGTTTTTCTATGTTTTTTCATGTTTAAAACAGCAATTTAATCGTCATTTCTCATAAATCGCCGTTTCACACGAAAGAAACATGAATTTGTCAGTTTGAATAGTTGAAAACAGCGTTTTTCTATGTTTTTGCAAGTTTAAAACAGCAATTTTATCGTCATTTCTCATAAATCGCCGTTTCACACGAAAGAAACATGAATTTGTCAGTTTGAATAGTTCAAAACAGCGTTTTTCTATGTTTTTGCAAGTTTAAAACAGCAATTTTATCCTCATTTCTCATAAAACGCCGTTTCACACGAAAGAAACATGAATTTGTCAGTTTGAATAGTTAAAAAAAGCGTTTTTCTATGTTTTTGCAAGTTTAAAACAGCAATTTTATCGTCATTTCTCATAAATCGCCGTTTCACACGAAAGAAACATGAATTTATCAGTTTGAATAGTTCAAAACAGCGTTTTTCTATGTTTTTGCAAGTTTAAAACAGCAGTTTTATCGTAATTTCACAAAAATCCACCGTTTCGAACGAAAGAAACCTGAATTTATCAGTTTGAATAGTTAAAAACAGCGTTTTTCTATGTTTTTGCAAGTTTAAAACAGCAATTTTATCGTCGTTTCTCATAAATCGCCGTTTCACACGAAAGAAACATGAATTTATCAGTTTGAATAGTTAAAAACAGCGTTTTTCTATGTTTTTGCAAGTTTAAAACAGCAATTTTATCGTCATTTCTCATAAAACGCCGTTTCACACGAAAGAAACATGAATTTGTCAGTTTGAATAGTTCAAAACAGCGTTTTTCTATGTTTTTGCAAGTTTAAAACAGCAGTTTTATCGTGATTTCACAAAAATCCACCATTTCGAACGAAAGAAACCTGAATTTATCAGTTTGAATAGTTAAAAACAGCGTTTTTCTATGTTTTTGCAAGTTTAAAACAGCAATTTTATCGTCATTTCTCATAAATTGCCGTTTCACACGAAAGAAACATGAATTTATCAGTTTGAATAGTTAAAAACAGCGTTTTTCTATGTTTTTGCAAGTTTAAAACAGCAATTTTATCGTCATTTCTCATAAATCGCCGTTTCACACGAAAGAAACATGAATTTGTCAGTTTGAATAGTTCAAAACAGCGTTTTTCTATGTTTTTGCAAGTTTAAAACAGCAATTTTATCGTCATTTCTCATAAAACGCCGTTTCACACGAAAGAAACATGAATTTGTCAGTTTGAATAGTTCAAAACAGTGTTTTTCTATGTTTTTTCATGTTTAAAACAGCAATTTTATCGTCATTTCTCATAAATCGCCGTTTCACACGAAAGAAACATGAATTTATCAGTTTGAATAGTTCAAAACAGCGTTTTTCTATGTTTTTGCAAGTTTAAAACAGCAGTTTTATCGTGATTTCACAAAAATCCACCGTTTCGAACGAAAGAAACCTGAATTTATCAGTTTGAATAGTTAAAAACAGCGTTTTTCTATGTTTTTGCAAGTTTAAAACAGCAATTTTATCGTCATTTCTCATAAATCGCCGTTTCACACGAAAGAAACATGAATTTATCAGTTTGAATAGTTAAAAACAGCGTTTTTCTATTTTTTGTAAGTTTAAAACAGCAATTTTATCGTCATTTCTCATAAATCGCCGTTTCACACGAAAGAAACATGAATTTGTCAGTTTGAATAGTTCAAAACAGCGTTTTTCTATGTTTTTGCAAGTTTAAAACAGCAATTTTATCGTCATTTCTCATAAATCGCCGTTTCACACGAAAGAAACATGAATTTGTCAGTTTGAATAGTTCAAAACAGCGTTTTTCTATGTTTTTTCATGTTTAAAACAGCAATTTTATCGTCATTTCTCATAAATCGCCGTTTCACACGAAAGAAACATGAATTTGTCAGTTTGAATAGTTGAAAACAGCGTTTTTCTATGTTTTTGCAAGTTTAAAACAGCAATTTTATCGTCATTTCTCATAAATCGCCGTTTCACACGAAAGAAAGATGAATTTGTCAGTTTGAATAGTTCAAAACAGCGTTTTTCTGTTTTTGCAAGTTTAAAACAGCAATTTTATCCTCATTTCTCATAAAACGCCGTTTCACACGAAAGATACATGAATTTGTCAGTTTGAATAGTTAAAAAAAGCGTTTTTCTATGTTTTTGCAAGTTTAAAACAGCAATTTTATCGTCATTTCTCATAAATCGCCGTTTCACACGAAAGAAACATGAATTTATCAGTTTGAATAGTTGAAAACAGCGTTTTTCTATGTTTTTGCAAGTTTAAAACAGCAGTTTTATCGTGATTTCACAAAAATCCACCGTTTCGAATGAAAGAAACCTGAATTTATCAGTTTGAATAGTTAAAAACAGCGTTTTTCTTTGTTTTTGCAAGTTTAAAACAGCAATTTTATCGTCATTTCTCATAAATCGCCGTTTCACACGAAAGAAACATGAATTTATCAGTTTGAATAGTTAAAAACAGCGTTTTTCTATGTTTTTGCAAGTTTAAAACAGCAATTTTATCGTCATTTCTCATAAATCGCCGTTTCACACGAAAGAAACATGAATTTGTCAGTTTGAATAGTTCAAAACAGCGTTTTTCTATGTTTTTGCAAGTTTAAAACAGCAATTTTATCGTCATTACTCATAAATCGCCGTTTCACACGAAAGAAACATGAATTTGGCAGTTTGAATAGTTCAAAACAGCGTTTTTCTATGTTTTTTCATATTTAAAACAGCAATTTTATCGTCATTTCTCATAAATCGCCGTTTCACACGAAAGAAACATGAATTTGTCAGTTTGAATAGTTGAAAACAGCGTTTTTCTATGTTTTTGCAAGTTTATGACAGCTATTTTATCGTCATTTCTCATAAATCGCCGTTTCACACGAAAGAAACATGAATTTGTCAGTTTGAATAGTTCAAAACAGCGTTTTTCTATGTTTTTTCTTGTTTAAAACAGCAATTTTATCGTCATTTCTCATAAATCGCCGTTTCACACGAAAGAAACATGAATTTGTCAGTTTGAATAGTTGAAAACAGCGTTTTTCTATGTTTTTGCAAGTTTGAAACAGCAATTTTATCGTCATTTCTCATAAATCGCCGTTTCACACGAAAGAAACATGAATTTGTCAGTTTGAATAGTTCAAAACAGCGTTTTTCTATGTTTTTGCAAGTTTAAAACAGCAATTTTATCGTCATTTCTCATAAAACGCCGTTTCACACGAAAGAAACATGAATTTGTCAGTTTGAATAGTTCAAAACAGCGTTTTTCTATGTTTTTTCATGTTTAAAACAGCAATTTTATCGTCATTTCTCATAAATCGCCGTTTCACACGAAAGAAACATGAATTTATCAGTTTGAATAGTTCAAAACAGCGTTTTACTATGTTTTTGCAAGTTTAAAACAGCAGTTTTATCGTGATTTCACAAAAATCCACCGTTTCGAACGAAAGAAACCTGAATTTATCAGTTTGAATAGTTAAAAACAGCGTTTTTCTATGTTTTTGCAAGTTTAAAACAGCAATTTTATCGTCATTTCTCATAAATCGCCGTTTCACACGAAAGAAACATGAATTTGTCAGTTTGAATAGTTCAAAACAGCGTTTTTCTATGTTTTTGCAAGTTTAAAACAGCAATTTTATCGTCATTACTCATAAATCGCCGTTTCACACGAAAGAAACATGAATTTGGCAGTTTGAATAGTTCAAAACAGCGTTTTTCTATGTTTTTTCATGTTTAAAACAGCAATTTTATCGTCATTTCTCATAAATCGCCGTTTCACACGAAAGAAACATGAATTTGTCAGTTTGAATAGTTGAAAACAGCGTTTTTCTATGTTTTTGCAAGTTTATAACAGCTATTTTATCGTCATTTCTCATAAATCGCCGTTTCACACGAAAGAAATATGAATTTGTCAGTTTCAATAGTTCAAAACAGCGTTTTTCTATGTTTTTTCATGTTTAAAACAGCAATTTTATCGTCATTTCTCATAAATCGCCGTTTCACACGAAAGAAACATGAATTTGTCAGTTTGAATAGTTGAAAACAGCGTTTTTCTATGTTTTTGCAAGTTTAAAACAGCAATTTTATCGTCATTTCTCATAAATCGCCGTTTCACACGAAAGAAACATGAATTTGTCAGTTTGAATAGTTCAAAACAGCGTTTTTCTATGTTTTTGCAAGTTTAAAACAGCAATTTTATCGTCATTTCTCATAAAACGCCGTTTCACACGAAAGAAACATGAATTTGTCAGTTTGAATAGTTCAAAACAGCGTTTTTCTATGTTTTTTCATGTTTAAAACAGCAATTTTATCGTCATTTCTCTTAAATCGCCGTTTCACACGAAAGAAACATGAATTTATCAGTTTGAATAGTTCAAAACCGCGTTTTACTATGTTTTTGCAAGTTTAAAACAGCAGTTTTATCGTGATTTCACAAAAATCCACCGTTTCGAACGAAAGAAACCTGAATTTATCAGTTTGAATAGTTAAAAACAGCGTTTTTCTATGTTTTTGCAAGTTTAAAACAGCAATTTTATCGTCATTTCTCATAAATCGCCGTTTCACACGAAAGAAACATGAATTTATCAGTTTTTCATGTTTAAAACAGCAATTTTATCGTCATTTCTCATAAATCGCCGTTTCACACGAAAGAAACATGAATTTGTCAGTTTGAATAGTTGAAAACAGCGTTTTTCTATGTTTTTGCAAGTTTAAAACAGCAATTTTATCGTCATTTCTCATAAATCGCCGTTTCACACGAAAGAAACATGAATTTGTCAGTTTGAATAGTTCAAAACAGCGTTTTTCTATGTTTTTGCAAGTTTAAAACAGCAATTTTATCCTCATTTCTCATAAAACGCCGTTTCACACGAAAGAAACATGAATTTGTCAGTTTGAATAGTTAAAAAAAGCGTTTTTCTATGTTTTTGCAAGTTTAAAACAGCAATTTTATCGTCATTTCTCATAAATCGCCGTTTCACACGAAAGAAACATGAATTTGTCAGTTTGAATAGTTCAAAACAGCGTTTTTCTATGTTTTTGCAAGTTTAAAACAGCAATTTTATCGTCATTTCTCATAAATCGCCGTTTCACACGAAAGAAACATGAATTTATCAGTTTGAATAGTTAAAAACAGCGTTTTTCTATGTTTTTGTAAGTTTAAAACAGCAATTTTATCGTCATTTCTCATAAATCGCCGTTTCACACGAAAGAAACATGAATTTGTCAGTTTGAATAGTTCAAAACTGCGTTTTTCTATGTTTTTGCAAGTTTAAAACAGCAATTTTATCGTCATTTCTCATAAATCGCCGTTTCACACGAAAGAAACATGAATTTGTCAGTTTGAATAGTTCAAAACAGCGTTTTTCTATGTTTTTTCATGTTTAAAACAGCAATTTTATCGTTATTTCTCATAAATCGCCGTTTCACACGAAAGAAACATGAATTTGTCAGTTTGAATAGTTGAAAACAGCGTTTTTCTATGTTTTTGCAAGTTTAAAACAGCAATTTTATCGTCATTTCTCATAAATCGCCGTTTCACACGAAAGAAACATGAATTTGTCAGTTTGAATAGTTCAAAACAGCGTTTTTCTATGTTTTTTCATGTTTAAAACAGCAATTTTATCGTCATTTCTCATAAATCGCCGTTTCACACGAAAGAAACATGAATTTATCAGTTTGAATAGTTCAAAACAGCGTTTTTCTATGTTTTTGCAAGTTTAAAACAGCAGTTTTATCGTGATTTCACAAAAATCCACCGTTTCGAACGAAAGAAACTTGAATTTATCAGTTTGAATAGTTAAAAACAGCGTTTTTCTATGTTTTTGTAAGTTTAAAACAGCAATTTTATCGTCATTTCTTATAAATCGCCGTTTCACACGAAAGAAACATGAATTTGTCAGTTTGAATAGTTCAAAACAGCGTTTTTCTATGTTTTTGCAAGTTTAAAACAGCAATTTTATCGTCATTTCTCATAAATCGCCGTTTCACACGAAAGAAACATGAATTTGTCAGTTTTAATAGTTCAAAACAGCGTTTTTCTATGTTTTTTCATGTTTAAAACAGCAATTTTATCGTTATTACTCATAAATCGCCGTTTCACACGAAAGAAACATGAATTTGTCAGTTTGAATAGTTGAAAACAGCGTTTTTCTATGTTTTTGCAAGTTTAAAACAGCAATTTTATCGTCATTTCTCATAAATCGCCGTTTCACACGAAAGAAACATGAATTTGTCAGTTTGAATAGTTCAAAACAGCGTTTTTCTATGTTTTTTCATGTTTAAAACAGCAATTTTATCGTCATTTCTCATAAATCGCCGTTTCACACGAAAGAAACATGAATTTATCAGTTTGAATAGTTCAAAACAGCGTTTTTCTATGTTTTTGCAAGTTTAAAACAGCAGTTTTATCGTGATTTCAGAAAAATCCACCGTTTCGAACGAAAGAAACCTGAATTTATCAGTTTGAATAGTTAAAAACAGCGTTTTCCTATGTTTTTGCAAGTTTAAAACAGCAATTTTATCGTCATTTCTCATAAATCGCCGTTTCACACGAAAGAAACATGAATTTATCAGTTTGAATAGTTAAAAACAGCGTTTTTCTATGTTTTTGCAAGTTTAAAACAGCAATTTTATCGTCATTTCTCATAAATCGCCGTTTCACACGAAAGAAACATGGATTTGTCAGTTTGAATAGTTCAAAACAGCGTTTTTCTATGTTTTTGCAAGTTTAAAAAAGCAATTTTATCGTCATTTTTCATAAATCGCCGTTTCACACGAAAGAAACATGAATTTGTCAGTTTGAATAGTTCAAAACAGCGTTTTTATATGTTTTTTCATGTTTAAAACAGCAATTTTATCGTTATTTCTCATAAATCGCCGTTTCACACGAAAGAAACATGAATTTGTCAGTTTGAATAGTTGAAAACAGCGTTTTTCTATGTTTTTGCAAGTTTAAAACAGCAATTTTATCGTCATTTCTCATAAATCGCCGTTTCACACGAAAGAAACATGAATTTGTCAGTTTGAATAGTTCAAAACAGCGTTTTTCTATGTTTTTTCATGTTTAAAACAGCAATTTTATCGTCATTTCTCATAAATCGCCGTTTCACACGAAAGAAACATGAATTTGTCAGTTTGAATAGTTGAAAACAGCGTTTTTCTATGTTTTTGCAAGTTTAAAACAGCAATTTTATCGTCATTTCTCATAAATCGCCGTTTCACACGAAAGAAACATGAATTTGTCAGTTTGAATAGTTCAAAACAGCGTTTTTCTATGTTTTTGCAAGTTTAAAGCAGCAATTTTATCGTCATTTCTCATAAAACGCCGTTTCACACGAAAGAAACATGAATTTGTCAGTTTGAATAGTTCAAAACAGCGTTTTTCTATGTTTTTTCATGTTTAAAACAGCAATTTTATCGTCATTTCTCATAAATCGCCGTTTCACACGAAAGAAACATAAATTTATCAGTTTGAATATTTCAAAACAGCGTTTTTCTATGTTTTTGCAAGTTTAAAACAGCAGTTTTATCGTGATTTCACAAAAATCCACCGTTTCGAACGAAAGAAACCTGAATTTATCAGTTTGAATAGTTAAAAACAGCGTTTTTCAATGTTTTTGCAAGTTTAAAACAGCAATTTTATCGTCATTTCTCATAAATCGCCGTTTTACACGAAAGAAACATGAATTTATCAGTTTGAATAGTTCAAAACAGCGTTTTTCTATGTTTTTGCAAGTTTAAAACAGCAGTTTTATCGTGATTTCACCAAAATCCACCGTTTCGAACGAAAGAAACCTGAATTTATCAGTTTGAATAGTTAAAAACAGCGTTTTTCTATGTTTTTGCAAGTTTAAAACAGCAATTTTATCGTCATTTCTCATAAATCGCCGTTTTACACGAAAGAAACATGAATTTATCAGTTTGAATAGTTAAAAACAGCGTTTTTCTATGTTTTTGTAAGTTTAAAACAACAATTTTATCGTCATTTCTCATAAATCGCCGTTTCACACGAAAGAAACATGAATTTGTAAGTTTGAATAGTTGAAAACAGCGTTTTTCTATGTTTTAGCAAGTTTAAAACAGCAATTTTATCGTCATTTCTCATAAATCGCCGTTTCACACGAAAGAAACATGAATTTGTCAGTTTGAATAGTTCAAAACAGCGTTTTTCTATGTTTTTTCATGTTTAAAACAGCAATTTTATCGTCATTTCTCATAAATCGCCGTTTCACACGAAAGAAACATGAATTTATCAGTTTGAATAGTTCAAAACAGCGTTTTTCTATGTTTTTGCAAGTTTAAAACAGCAGTTTTATCGTGATTTCACAAAAATCCACCGTTTCGAACGAAAGAAACCTGAATTTATCAGTTTTGAATAGTTAAAAACAGCGTTTTTCTATGTTTTTGTAAGTTTAAAACAGCAATTTTATCGTCATTTCTCATAAATCGCCGTTTCACACGAAAGAAACATGAATTTGTCAGTTGAATAGTTCAAAACAGCGTTTTTTCTATGTTTTTGCAAGTTTAAACAGCAATTTTATCGTCATTTCTCATAAATCGCCGTTTCACACGAAAGAAACATGAATTTGTCAGTTTGAATAGTTCAAAACAGCGTTTTTCTATGTTTTTTCATGTTTAAAACAGCAATTTTATCGTTATTACTCATAAATCGCCGTTTTCACACGAAAGAAACATGAATTTGTCAGTTTGAATAGTTGAAAAACAGCGTTTTTCTATGTTCTTGCAAGTTTAAAACAGCAATTTTATCGTCATTTCTCATAAATCGCCGTTTCACACGAAAGAAACATGAATTTGTCAGTTTGAATAGTTCAAACAGCGTTTTTCTATGTTTTTTCATGTTTAAAACAGCAATTTTATCGTCATTTCTCATAAATCGCCGTTTCACACGAAAGAAACATGAATTTATCAGTTTGAATAGTTCAAAACAGCGTTTTTCTATGTTTTTGCAAGTTTAAAACAGCAGTTTTATCGTGATTTCACAAAAATCCACCGTTTCGAACGAAAGAAACCTGAATTTATCAGTTTGAATAGTTAAAAACAGCGTTTTTCTATGTTTTTGCAAGTTTAAAACAGCAATTTTATCGTCATTTCTCATAAATCGCCGTTTCACACGAAAGAAACATGAATTTATCAGTTTGAATAGTTAAAAACAGCGTTTTTCTATGTTTTTGCAAGTTTAAAACAGCAATTTTATCGTCATTTCTCATAAATCGCCGTTTCACACGAAAGAAACATGGATTTGTCAGTTTGAATAGTTCAAAACAGCGTTTTTTCTATGTTTTTGCAAGTTTAAAACAGCAATTTTATCGTCATTTTTCATAAATCGCCGTTTCACACGAAAGAAACATGAATTTGTCAGTTTGAATAGTTCAAAACAGCGTTTTTCTATGTTTTTTGCAAGTTTAAAACAGCAATTTTATCGTCATTTCTCATAAATCGCCGTTTCACACGAAAGAAACATGAATTTGTCAGTTTGAATAGTTCAAAACAGCGTTTTTCTATGTTTTTTCATGTTTAAAACAGCAATTTTATCGTTATTTCTCATAAATCGCCGTTTCACACGAAAGAAACATGAATTTGTCAGTTTGAATAGTTGAAAACAGCGTTTTTCTATGTTTTTGCAAGTTTAAAACAGCAATTTTATCGTCATTTCTCATAAATCGCCGTTTCACACGAAAGAAACATGAATTTGTCAGTTTGAATAGTTCAAAACAGCGTTTTTCTATGTTTTTTCATGTTTAAAACAGCAATTTTATCGTCATTTCTCATAAATCGCCGTTTCACACGAAAGAAACATGAATTTATCAGTTTGAATAGTTCAAAACAGCGTTTTTCTATGTTTTTGCAAGTTTAAAACAGCAGTTTTATCGTGATTTCACAAAAATCCACCGTTTCGAACGAAAGAAACCTGAATTTATCAGTTTGAATAGTTAAAAAACAGCGTTTTTCTATTTTTTTGTAAGTTTAAAACAGCAATTTTATCGTCATTTCTCATAATCGCCGTTTCACACGAAAGAAACATGAATTTGTCAGTTTGAATAGTTCAAAACAGCGTTTTTCTATGTTTTTGCAAGTTTAAAACAGCAATTTTATCGTCATTTCTCATAAATCGCCGTTTCACACGAAAGAAACATGAATTTGTCAGTTTGAATAGTTCAAAACAGCGTTTTTTCTATGTTTTTTCATGTTTAAAACAGCAATTTTATCGTTATTACTCATAAATCGCCGTTTCACACAAAAGAAACATGAATTTGTCAGTTTGAATAGTTGAAAACAGCGTTTTTCTATGTTTTTGCAAGTTTAAAACAGCAATTTTATCGTCCATTTCTCATAAATCGCCGTTCACACGAAAGAAACATGAATTTGTCAGTTTGAATAGTTCAAAACAGCGTTTTTCTATGTTTTTTTCATGTTTAAAACAGCAATTTTATCGTCATTTCTCATAAATCGCCGTTTCACACGAAAGAAAACATGAATTTATCAGTTTGAATAGTTCAAAACAGCGTTTTTCTATGTTTTTGCAAGTTTAAAACAGCAGTTTTATCGTGATTTCACAAAAATCCACCGTTTCGAACGAAAGAAACCTGAATTTATCAGTTTGAATAGTTAAAAACAGCGTTTTTCTATGTTTTTTGCAAGTTTAAAACAGCAATTTTATCGTCATTTCTCATAAATCGCCGTTTCACACGAAAGAAACATGAATTTATCAGTTTGAATAGTTAAAAACAGCGGTTTTTCTATGTTTTTGCAAGTTTAAAACAGCAATTTTATCGTCATTTCTCATAAATCGCCGTTTCACACGAAAGAAACATGGATTTGTCAGTTTGAATAGTTCAAAACAGCGTTTTTCTATGTTTTTGCAAGTTTAAAACAGCAATTTTATCGTCATTTTTCATAAATCGCCGTTT
>CAWWDY010001134.1:0-29000 GCA_963942605.1 Poecilus cupreus | reverse complement strand
AATTTATCAGTTTGAATAGTTCAAAACAGCGTTTTTCTATGTTTTTGCAAGTTTAGAACAGCAATTTTATCGTCATTTCTCATAAATCGCCGTTTCGCACGAAAGAAACCTGAATTTATTAGTTTCATTAGTTAAAAACAGCGTTTTTCTATGTTTTTGCAAGTTTAAAACAGCAATTTTATCGTCATTTCTCATAAATCGCCGTTTCGCACGAAAAAAACATGAATTTGTGAGTTTGAATAGTTCAAAACAGCGTTTTTCTATGTTTTTGCAATTTTAAAACAGCAATTTTTTCGTCATTTCTTATAAATCGCCGTTTCGCACGAAAGAAACCTGAATTTATCAGTTTGAATAGTTAAAAACAGCGTTTTTCTATGTTTTTGCAAGTTTAAAACAGCAATTTTATCGTCATTTCTCATAAATCGCCGTTTCGCACGAAAGACACATGAATTTATCAGTTTGAATAGTTGAAAACAACGTTTTTCTATGTTTTTGCAAGTTTAAAACAGCATTTTTATCGTGATTTATCAAAAATCCACCGTTTCGAACGAAAGAAACCAGAATTTATCAGTTTGAATAGTTGAAAACAGCGTTTTTCTATGTTTTTGCAAGTTTAAAACAGCAATTTTATAGTCATTTCTCATAAATCGCCGTTTAGCAAGAAAGAAACATGATTTTGTCAGTTTGAATAGATCAAAACAGCGTTTTTCTATGTTTTTGCAAGTTTAAAACAGCAATTTTATCGTGATTTCTCAAAAATCCACCGTTTCGAACGTAAGAAACATGAATTTATCAGTTTGAATAGTTGAAAACAGCGTTTTTCTATGTTTTTTAAAGTTTAAAACAGCAATTTTAACGTCATTTCTCATAAATCGCCGTTTCGCACGAAAGAAACATGAATTTGTCAGTTTGAATAGTTCAAAACAGCGTTTTTCTATGTTTTTGCAAGTTTAAAACAGCAATTTTATCGTCATTTCTCATAAATCGCCGTTTCGCACGAAAGAAACATGAATTTGTCAGTTTGAATAGTTCAAAACAGCGTTTTTCTATGTTTTTGCAAGTTTAAAACAGCAATTTTATCATGATTTCACAAAAATCAACCGTTTCGAACGAAAGAAACCAGAATTTATCAGTTTGAATAGTTGAAAACAGCGTTTTTCTATGTTTTTGCAAGTATAAAACAGCAATTTTATCGTCATTTCTCATAAATCGCCATTTCACACGAAAGAAACATGAATTTGTCAGTTTGAATAGTTCAAAACAGCGTTTTTCTATGTTTTAGCAAGTTTAAAACAGCAATTTTATCGTCATTTTTCATAAATCGCCGTTTCGCACGAAAGAAACATGAATTTATCAGTTTGAATAGTTGAAAACAGTGTTTTTCTATGTTTTTGCAAGTTTAAAACAGCAGTTTTATCGTCATTTCTCATAAATCGCCGTTTCGCACGAAAGAAACATGAATTTGTCAGTTTGTATAGTTCAAAACAGCGTTTTTCTATGTTTTTGCAAGTTTAAAACAGCAATTTTATCGTCATTTCTCATAAATCGCCGTTTCGCACGAAAGAAACATGAATTTGTCAGTTTGAATAGTTCAAAACAGCGTTTTTCTATGTTTTTGCAAATTTAAAACAGCAATTTTATCATCGTTTCTCATAAATCGCCGTTTCGCACGAAAAAACATGAATTTATCAGTTTGAATAGTTGAAAACAGCGTTTTTCTATGTTTTTGCAAGTTTAAAACAGCAATTTTATCGTGATTTCATAAAAATCAACCGTTTCGAACGAAAGGAAACAGAATTTATCAGTTTGAATAGTTGAAAACAGCGTTTTTCTATGTTTTTGCAAGTTTAAAACAGCAATTTTATCGTCATTTCTCATAAATCGCCGTTTCGCACGAAAGAAACATGAATTTGTCAGTTTGAATAGTTGAAAACAGCATTTTTCTATGTTTTTGCAAGTTTAAAACAGCAATTTTATCGTCATTTCTCATAAATCGCCGTTTCGCACGAAAGAAACATGAATTTGTCAGTTTGAATAGTTGAAAACAGCGTTTTTATTAGTTTTTGCAAGTTTAAAACAGCAATTTTATCGTGATTTCACAAAAAGCAACCGTTTCGAACGAAAGAAACCAGAATTTATCAGTTTGAATAGTTGAAAACAGCGTTTTTCTATGTTTTTGCAAGTTTAAAACAGCAATTTAATCGTCATTTCTCATAAATCGCCGTTTCGCACGAAAGAAACATGAATTTGTCAGTTTGAATAGTTCAAAACAGCGTTTTTCTATGTTTTTGCAAGTTTAAAACAGCAATTGTATCGTCAATTCTCATAAATCGCCGTTTCGCACGAAAGAAACATGAATTTGTCAGTTTGAATAGTTCAAAACAGCGTTTTTCTATGTTTTTGCAAATTTAAAACAGCAATTTTATCATCGTTTCTCATAAATCGCCGTTTCGCACGAAAAAACATGAATTTATCAGTTTGAATAGTTGAAAACAGCGTTTTTCTATGTTTTTGCAAGTTTAAAACAGCAATTTTATCGTGATTTTATAAAAATCAACCGTTTCGAACGAAAGGAACCATAAATTATCAGTTTGAATAGTTGAAAACAGCGTTTTTCTATGTTTTTGCAAGTTTAAAACAGCAATTTTATCGTCATTTCTCATAAATCGCCGTTTCACACGAAAGAAACATGAATTTGTCAGTTTGAATAGTTCAAATCAGCGTTTTTCTATGTTTTTGCAAGTTTAAAACAGCAATTTTATCGTCATTTCTCATAAATCGCCGTTTCGCACGAAAGAAACATGAATTTGTCAGTTTGAATAGTTGAAAACAGCGTTTTTCTATGTTTTTGCAAGTTTAAAACAGCAATTTTATCGTCATTTCTCATAAATCGCCGTTTCGCACGAAAGAAACATGAATTTATCAGTTTGAATAGTTGAAAACAGCGTTTTTCTATGTTTTTGCAAGTTTAAAACAGCAATTTTATCGTGATTTCACAAAAATCAACCGTTTCGAACGAAAGAAACCAGAATTTATCAGTTTGAATAGTTGAAGACAGCGTTTTTCTATGTTTTTGCAAGTTTAAAATAGCAATTTTATCGTCATTTCTCATAAATCGCCGTTTCGCACGAAAGAAACATGAATTTATCAGTTTGAATAGTTCAAAACAGCGTTTTTCTATGTTTTTGCAAGTTTAGAACAGCAATTTTATCGTCATTTCTCATAAATCGCCGTTTCGCATAAAAGAAACATGAATTTATCAGTTTGAATAGTTGAAAACAGCGTTTTTCTATGTTTTTGCAAGTTTAAAATAGCAATTTTATCGTCATTTCTCATAAATCGCCGTTTCGCACGAAAGAAACATGAATTTATCAGTTTGAATAGTTCAAAACAGCGTTTTTCTATGTTTTTGCAAGTTTAGAACAGCAATTTTATCGTCATTTCTCATAAATCGCCGTTTCGCACGAAAGAAACCTGAATTTATTAGTTTCATTAGTTAAAAACAGCGTTTTTCTATGTTTTCGCAAGTTTAAAACAGCAATTTTATCGTCATTTCTCATAAATCGCCGTTTCGCACGAAAAAAACATGAATTTGTGAGTTTGAATAGTTCAAAACAGCGTTTTTCTATGTTTTTGCAATTTTAAAACAGCAATTTTTTCGTCATTTCTTATAAATCGCCGTTTCGCACGAAAGAAACCTGAATTTATCAGTTTGAATAGTTAAAAACAGCGTTTTTCTATGTTTTTGCAAGTTTAAAACAGCAATTTTATCGTCATTTCTCATAAATCGCCGTTTCGCACGAAAGACACATGAATTTATCAGTTTGAATAATTGAAAACAACGTTTTTCTATGTTTTTGCAAGTTTAAAACAGCATTTTTATCGTGATTTATCAAAAATCCACCGTTTCGAACGAAAGAAACCAGAATTTATCAGTTTGAATAGTTGAAAACAGCGTTTTTCTATGTTTTTGCAAGTTTAAAACAGCAATTTTATAGTCATTTCTCATAAATCGCCGTTTAGCAAGAAAGAAACATGATTTTGTCAGTTTGAATAGTTCAAAACAGCGTTTTTCTATGTTTTTGCAAGTTTAAAACAGCAATTTTATCGTGATTTCTCAAAAATCCACCGTTTCGAACGTAAGAAACATGAATTTATCAGTTTGAATAGTTGAAAACAGCGTTTTTCTATGTTTTTTCAAGTTTAAAACAGCAATTTTAACGTCATTTCTCATAAATCGCCGTTTCGCACGAAAGAAACATGAATTTGTCAGTTTGAATAGTTCAAAACAGCGTTTTTCTATGTTTTTGCAAGTTTAAAACAGCAATTTTATCGTCATTTCTCATAAATCGCCGTTTCGCACGAAAGAAACATGAATTTGTCAGTTTGAATAGTTCAAAACAGCGTTTTTCTATGTTTTTGCAAGTTTAAAACAGCAATTTTATCATGATTTCACAAAAATCAACCGTTTCGCACGAAAGAAACATGAATTTGTCAGTTTGAATAGTTGAAAACAGCGTTTTTCTATGTTTTTGCAAGTTTAAAACAGCAATTTTATCGTCATTTCTCATAAATTGCCGTTTCGCACGAAAGAAACATGAATTTGTCAGTTTGAATAGTTCAAAACAGCGTTTTTCTATGTTATGCAAGTTTAAAACAGCAATTTTATCGTCATTTCTCATAAATCGCCGTTTCGCACGAAAGAAACATGAATTTATCAGTTTGAATAGTTGAAAACAGTGTTTTTCTATGTTTTTGCAAGTTTAAAACAGCAGTTTTATCGTCATTTCTCATAAATCGCCGTTTCGCACGAAAGAAACATGAATTTGTCAGTTTGTATAGTTCAAAACAGCGTTTCTCTATGTTTTTGCAAGTTTAAAACAGCAATTTTATCGTCATTTCTCATAAATCGCCGTTTCGCACGAAAGAAACATGAATTTGTCAGTTTGAATAGTTCAAAACAGCGTTTTTCTATGTTTTTGCAAGTTTAAAACAGCAATTTTATCGTCATTTCTCATAAATCGCCGTTTCGCACGAAAGAAACATGAATTTGTCAGTTTGAATAGTTCAAAACAGCGTTTTTCTATGTTTTTGCAAATTTAAAACAGCAATTTTATCATCGTTTCTCATAAATCGCCGTTTCGCACGAAAAAACATGAATTTATCAGTTAGAATAGTTGAAAACAGCGTTTTTCTATGTTTTTGCAAGTTTAAAACAGCAATTTTATCGTGATTTCATAAAAATCAACCGTTTCGAACGAAAGGAACCAGAATTTATCAGTTTGAATAGTTGAAAACAGCGTTTTTCTATGTTTTTGCAAGTTTAAAACAGCAATTTTATCGTCATTTCTCATAAATCGCCGTTTCGCACGAAAGAAACATGAATTTGTCAGTTTGAATAGTTGAAAACAGCATTTTTCTATGTTTTTGCAAGTTTAAAACAGCAATTTTATCGTCATTTCTCATAAATCGCCGTTTCGCACGAAAGAAACATGAATTTGTCAGTTTGAATAGTTGAAAACAGCGTTTTTATATGTTTTTGCAAGTTTAAAACAGCAATTTTATCGTGATTTCACAAAAAGCAACCGTTTCGAACGAAAGAAACCAGAATTTATCAGTTTGAATAGTTGAAAACAGCGTTTTTCTATGTTTTTGCAAGTTTAAAACAGCAATTTTATTGTCATTTCTCATAAATCGCCGTTGCACAAGAAAGAAACATGAATTTGTCAGTTTGAATAGTTCAAAACAGCGTTTTTCTATGTTTTTGCAAGTTTAAAACAGCAATTTTATCGTCATTTCTCATAAATCGCCGTTTCGCACGAAAGAAACATGAATTTATCAGTTTGAATAATTGAAAACAGCGTTTTTCTATGTTTTTGTAAGTTTAAAACAGCAATTTTATCGTTATTTTTCATAAATCGCCGTTACGCACGAAAGAAACATGAATTTATCAGTTTGAGTAGTTAAAAATAGCGTTTTTCTATGTTTTTGCAAGTTTAAAACAGCAATTTTATCGTCATTTCTCAATCGCCGTTTCGCACGGAAGAAACATGAATTTGTCAGTTTGAATAGTTGAAAACAGCGTTTTTCTATGTTTTTGCAAGTTTAAAACAGCAATTTTATTGTCATTTCTCATAAATCGCCGTTTCGCACGAAAGAAACATGAATTTATCAGTTTGAACAGTTGAAAACAGCGTTTTTCTATGTTTTTGCAAGTTTAAAACAGCAATTTTATCGTTATTTTTCATAAATCGCCGTTACGCACGAAAGAATCATGAATTTATCAGTTTGAGTAGTTGAAAATAGCGTTTTTCTATGTTTATGCAAGTTTAAAACAGCAATTTTATCGTCATTTCTCAATCGCCGTTTCGCACGGAAGAAACATGAATTTGTCAGTTTGAATAGTTGAAAACAGCGTTTTTCTATGTTCTTGCAAGTTTAAAACAGCAATTTTATCGTGATTTCACAAAAATCCACCGTTTCAAACGTAAGAAACATGAATTTATCAGTTTGAATAGTTGAAAACAGCGTTTTTCTATGTTTTTGCAAGTTTAAAACAGCAATTTTATCGTCATTTCTCATAAATCGCCGTTTCGCACGAAAGAAACATGAATTTGTTAGTTTGATTAGTTCAAAACAGCGTTTTTCTATGTTTTTGCAAGTTTAAAACAGCAATTTTATCATGATTTCACAAAAATCCACCGTTTCGAACGTAAGAAACATGAATTTATCAGTTTGAATAGTTGAAAACAGCGTTTTTCAATGTTTTTGCAAGTTTAAAACAGCAATTTTATCGTCATTTTCCATAAATCGCCGTTTCGCACGAAAGAAACATGAATTTGTCAGTTTGAATAGTTCAAAACAGCGTTTTTCAATGTTTTTGCAAGTTTAATACAGCAATTTTACCGTCATTTCTCATAAATCGCCGTTTCGCACGTAAGAAACCTGAATTTATCAGTTTGAATAATTGAAAACAGCGTTTTTCTATGTTTTTGCTAGATTAAAACAGCAATTTTATCGTCATTTCTCATAAATCGCCGTTTCGCACGAAAGAAACATGAATTTATCAGTTTGAATAGTTGAAAACAGTGTTTTTCTATGTTTTTGCAAGGTTAAAACAGCAGTTTTATCGTCATTTCTCATAAATCGCCGTTTCGCACGAAAGAAACATGAATTTGTCAGTTTGAATAGTTGAAAACAGCGTTTTTATTAGTTTTTGCAAGTTTAAAACAGCAATTTTATCGTGATTTCACAAAAAGCAACCGTTTCGAACGAAAGAAACCAGAATTTATCAGTTTGAATAGTTGAAAACAGCGTTTTTCTATGTTTTTGCAAGTTTAAAACAGCAATTTAATCGTCATTTCTCATAAATCGCCGTTTCGCACGAAAGAAACATGAATTTGTCAGTTTGAATAGTTCAAAACAGCGTTTTTCTATGTTTTTGCAAGTTTAAAACAGCAATTGTATCGTCAATTCTCATAAATCGCCGTTTCGCACGAAAGAAACATGAATTTGTCAGTTTGAATAGTTCAAAACAGCGTTTTTCTATGTTTTTGCAAATTTAAAACAGCAATTTTATCATCGTTTCTCATAAATCGCCGTTTCGCACGAAAAAACATGAATTTATCAGTTTGAATAGTTGAAAACAGCGTTTTTCTATGTTTTTGCAAGTTTAAAACAGCAATTTTATCGTGATTTCATAAAAATCAACCGTTTCGAACGAAAGGAACCATAAATTATCAGTTTGAATAGTTGAAAACAGCGTTTTTCTATGTTTTTGCAAGTTTAAAACAGCAATTTTATCGTCATTTCTCATAAATCGCCGTTTCACACGAAAGAAACATGAATTTGTCAGTTTGAATAGTTCAAATCAGCGTTTTTCTATGTTTTTGCAAGTTTAAAACAGCAATTTTATCGTCATTTCTCATAAATCGCCGTTTCGCACGAAAGAAACATGAATTTGTCAGTTTGAATAGTTGAAAACAGCGTTTTTCTATGTTTTTGCAAGTTTAAAACAGCAATTTTATCGTCATTTCTCATAAATCGCCGTTTCGCACGAAAGAAACATGAATTTATCAGTTTGAATAGTTGAAAACAGCGTTTTTCTATGTTTTTGCAAGTTTAAAACAGCAATTTTATCGTGATTTCACAAAAATCAACCGTTTCGAACGAAAGAAACCAGAATTTATCAGTTTGAATAGTTGAAGACAGCGTTTTTCTATGTTTTTGCAAGTTTAAAATAGCAATTTTATCGTCATTTCTCATAAATCGCCGTTTCGCACGAAAGAAACATGAATTTATCAGTTTGAATAGTTCAAAACAGCGTTTTTCTATGTTTTTGCAAGTTTAGAACAGCAATTTTATCGTCATTTCTCATAAATTGCCGTTTCGCATAAAAGAAACATGAATTTATCAGTTTGAATAGTTGAAAACAGCGTTTTTCTATGTTTTTGCAAGTTTAAAATAGCAATTTTATCGTCATTTCTCATAAATCGCCGTTTCGCACGAAAGAAACATGAATTTATCAGTTTGAATAGTTCAAAACAGCGTTTTTCTATGTTTTTGCAAGTTTAGAACAGCAATTTTATCGTCATTTCTCATAAATCGCCGTTTCGCACGAAAGAAACCTGAATTTATTAGTATCATTAGTTAAAAACAGCGTTTTTCTATGTTTTCGCAAGTTTAAAACAGCAATTTTATCGTCATTTCTCATAAATCGCCGTTTCGCACGAAAAAAACATGAATTTGTGAGTTTGAATAGTTCAAAACAGCGTTTTTCTATGTTTTTGCAATTTTAAAACAGCAATTTTTTCGTCATTTCTTATAAATCGCCGTTTCGCACGAAAGAAACCTGAATTTATCAGTTTGAATAGTTAAAAACAGCGTTTTTCTTTGTTTTTGCAAGTTTAAAACAGCAATTTTATCGTCATTTCTCATAAATCGCCGTTTCGCACGAAAGACACATGAATTTATCAGTTTGAATAGTTGAAAACAACGTTTTTCTATGTTTTTGCAAGTTTAAAACAGCAATTTTATCGTTATTTTTCATAAATCGCCTTTACGCACGAAAGAATCATGAATTTATCAGTTTGAGTAGTTGAAAATAGCGTTTTTCTATGTTTATGCAAGTTTAAAACAGCAATTTTATCGTCATTTCTCAATCGCCGTTTCGCACGGAAGAAACATGAATTTGTCAGTTTGAATAGTTGAAAACAGCGTTTTTCTATGTTCTTGCAAGTTTAAAACAGCAATTTTATCGTGATTTCACAAAAATCCACCGTTTCAAACGTAAGAAACATGAATTTATCAGTTTGAATAGTTGAAAACAGCGTTTTTCTATGTTTTTGCAAGTTTAAAACAGCAATTTTATCGTCATTTCTCATAAATCGCCGTTTCGCACGAAAGAAACATGAATTTGTTAGTTTGATTAGTTCAAAACAGCGTTTTTCTATGTTTTTGCAAGTTTAAAACAGCAATTTTATCATGATTTCACAAAAATCCACCGTTTCGAACGTAAGAAACATGAATTTATCAGTTTGAATAGTTGAAAACAGCGTTTTTCAATGTTTTTGCAAGTTTAAAACAGCAATTTTATCGTCATTTTCCATAAATCGCCGTTTCGCACGAAAGAAACATGAATTTGTCAGTTTGAATAGTTCAAAACAGCGTTTTTCAATGTTTTTGCAAGTTTAATACAGCAATTTTACCGTCATTTCTCATAAATCGCCGTTTCGCACGTAAGAAACCTGAATTTATCAGTTTGAATAATTGAAAACAGCGTTTTTCTATGTTTTTGCTAGATTAAAACAGCAATTTTATCGTCATTTCTCATAAATCGCCGTTTCGCACGAAAGAAACATGAATTTATCAGTTTGAATAGTTGAAAACAGTGTTTTTCTATGTTTTTGCAAGGTTAAAACAGCAGTTTTATCGTCATTTCTCATAAATCGCCGTTTCGCACGAAAGAAACATGAATTTGTCAGTTTGAATAGTTGAAAACAGCGTTTTTATTAGTTTTTGCAAGTTTAAAACAGCAATTTTATCGTGATTTCACAAAAAGCAACCGTTTCGAACGAAAGAAACCAGAATTTATCAGTTTGAATAGTTGAAAACAGCGTTTTTCTATGTTTTTGCAAGTTTAAAACAGCAATTTAATCGTCATTTCTCATAAATCGCCGTTTCGCACGAAAGAAACATGAATTTGTCAGTTTGAATAGTTCAAAACAGCGTTTTTCTATGTTTTTGCAAGTTTAAAACAGCAATTGTATCGTCAATTCTCATAAATCGCCGTTTCGCACGAAAGAAACATGAATTTGTCAGTTTGAATAGTTCAAAACAGCGTTTTTCTATGTTTTTGCAAATTTAAAACAGCAATTTTATCATCGTTTCTCATAAATCGCCGTTTCGCACGAAAAAACATGAATTTATCAGTTTGAATAGTTGAAAACAGCGTTTTTCTATGTTTTTGCAAGTTTAAAACAGCAATTTTATCGTGATTTCATAAAAATCAACCGTTTCGAACGAAAGGAACCATAAATTATCAGTTTGAATAGTTGAAAACAGCGTTTTTCTATGTTTTTGCAAGTTTAAAACAGCAATTTTATCGTCATTTCTCATAAATCGCCGTTTCACACGAAAGAAACATGAATTTGTCAGTTTGAATAGTTCAAATCAGCGTTTTTCTATGTTTTTGCAAGTTTAAAACAGCAATTTTATCGTCATTTCTCATAAATCGCCGTTTCGCACGAAAGAAACATGAATTTGTCAGTTTGAATAGTTGAAAACAGCGTTTTTCTATGTTTTTGCAAGTTTAAAACAGCAATTTTATCGTCATTTCTCATAAATCGCCGTTTCGCACGAAAGAAACATGAATTTATCAGTTTGAATAGTTGAAAACAGCGTTTTTCTATGTTTTTGCAAGTTTAAAACAGCAATTTTATCGTGATTTCACAAAAATCAACCGTTTCGAACGAAAGAAACCAGAATTTATCAGTTTGAATAGTTGAAGACAGCGTTTTTCTATGTTTTTGCAAGTTTAAAATAGCAATTTTATCGTCATTTCTCATAAATCGCCGTTTCGCACGAAAGAAACATGAATTTATCAGTTTGAATAGTTCAAAACAGCGTTTTTCTATGTTTTTGCAAGTTTAGAACAGCAATTTTATCGTCATTTCTCATAAATTGCCGTTTCGCATAAAAGAAACATGAATTTATCAGTTTGAATAGTTGAAAACAGCGTTTTTCTATGTTTTTGCAAGTTTAAAATAGCAATTTTATCGTCATTTCTCATAAATCGCCGTTTCGCACGAAAGAAACATGAATTTATCAGTTTGAATAGTTCAAAACAGCGTTTTTCTATGTTTTTGCAAGTTTAGAACAGCAATTTTATCGTCATTTCTCATAAATCGCCGTTTCGCACGAAAGAAACCTGAATTTATTAGTATCATTAGTTAAAAACAGCGTTTTTCTATGTTTTCGCAAGTTTAAAACAGCAATTTTATCGTCATTTCTCATAAATCGCCGTTTCGCACGAAAAAAACATGAATTTGTGAGTTTGAATAGTTCAAAACAGCGTTTTTCTATGTTTTTGCAATTTTAAAACAGCAATTTTTTCGTCATTTCTTATAAATCGCCGTTTCGCACGAAAGAAACCTGAATTTATCAGTTTGAATAGTTAAAAACAGCGTTTTTCTTTGTTTTTGCAAGTTTAAAACAGCAATTTTATCGTCATTTCTCATAAATCGCCGTTTCGCACGAAAGACACATGAATTTATCAGTTTGAATAGTTGAAAACAACGTTTTTCTATGTTTTTGCAAGTTTAAAACAGCATTTTTATCGTGATTTATCAAAAATCCACCGTTTCGAACGAAAGAAACCAGAATTTATCAGTTTGAATAGTTGAAAACAGCGTTTTTCTATGTTTTTGCAAGTTTAAAACAGCAATTTTATAGTCATTTCTCATAAATCGCCGTTTAGCAAGAAAGAAACATGATTTTGTCAGTTTGAATAGTTCAAAACAGCGTTTTTCTATGTTTTTGCAAGTTTAAAACAGCAATTTTATCGTGATTTCTCAAAAATCCACCGTTTCGAACGTAAGAAACATGAATTTATCAGTTTGAATAGTTGAAAACAGCGTTTTTCTATGTTTTTTCAAGTTTAAAACAGCAATTTTAACGTCATTTCTCATAAATCGCCGTTTCGCACGAAAGAAACATGAATTTGTCAGTTTGAATAGTTCAAAACAGCGTTTTTCTATGTTTTTGCAAGTTTAAAACAGCAATTTTATCGTCATTTCTCATAAATCGCCGTTTCGCACGAAAGAAACATGAATTTGTCAGTTTGAATAGTTCAAAACAGCGTTTTTCTATGTTTTTGCAAGTTTAAAACAGCAATTTTATCATGATTTCACAAAAATCAACCGTTTCGAACGAAAGAAACCAGAATTTATCAGTTTGAATAGTTGAAAACAGCGTTTTTCTATGTTTTTGCAAGTATAAAACAGCAATTTTATCGTCATTTCTCATAAATCGCCATTTCACACGAAAGAAACATGAATTTGTCAGTTTGAATAGTTCAAAACAGCGTTTTTCTATGTTTTAGCAAGTTTAAAACAGCAATTTTATCGTCATTTCTCATAAATCGCCGTTTCGCACGAAAGAAACATGAATTTATCAGTTTGAATAGTTGAAAACAGTGTTTTTCTATGTTTTTGCAAGTTTAAAACAGCAGTTTTATCGTCATTTCTCATAAATCGCCGTTTCGCACGAAAGAAACATGAATTTGTCAGTTTGTATAGTTCAAAACAGCGTTTCTCTATGTTTTTGCAAGTTTAAAACAGCAATTTTATCGTCATTTCTCATAAATCGCCGTTTCGCACGAAAGAAACATGAATTTGTCAGTTTGAATAGTTCAAAACAGCGTTTTTCTATGTTTTTGCAAGTTTAAAACAGCAATTTTATCGTCATTTCTCATAAATCGCCGTTTCGCACGAAAGAAACATGAATTTGTCAGTTTGAATAGTTCAAAACAGCGTTTTTCTATGTTTTTGCAAATTTAAAACAGCAATTTTATCATCGTTTCTCATAAATCGCCGTTTCGCACGAAAAAACATGAATTTATCAGTTTGAATAGTTGAAAACAGCGTTTTTCTATGTTTTTGCAAGTTTAAAACAGCAATTTTATCGTGATTTCATAAAAATCAACCGTTTCGAACGAAAGGAACCAGAATTTATCAGTTTGAATAGTTGAAAACAGCGTTTTTCTATGTTTTTGCAAGTTTAAAACAGCAATTTTATCGTCATTTCTCATAAATCGCCGTTTCGCACGAAAGAAACATGAATTTGTCAGTTTGAATAGTTGAAAACAGCATTTTTCTATGTTTTTGCAAGTTTAAAACAGCAATTTTATCGTCATTTCTCATAAATCGCCGTTTCGCACGAAAGAAACATGAATTTGTCAGTTTGAATAGTTGAAAACAGCGTTTTTATATGTTTTTGCAAGTTTAAAACAGCAATTTTATCGTGATTTCACAAAAAGCAACCGTTTCGAACGAAAGAAACCAGAATTTATCAGTTTGAATAGTTGAAAACAGCGTTTTTCTATGTTTTTGCAAGTTTAAAACAGCAATTTTATTGTCATTTCTCATAAATCGCCGTTGCACAAGAAAGAAACATGAATTTGTCAGTTTGAATAGTTCAAAACAGCGTTTTTCTATGTTTTTGCAAGTTTAAAACAGCAATTTTATCGTCATTTCTCATAAATCGCCGTTTCGCACGAAAGAAACATGAATTTATCAGTTTGAATAATTGAAAACAGCGTTTTTCTATGTTTTTGTAAGTTTAAAACAGCAATTTTATCGTTATTTTTCATAAATCGCCGTTACGCACGAAAGAAACATGAATTTATCAGTTTGAGTAGTTAAAAATAGCGTTTTTCTATGTTTTTGCAAGTTTAAAACAGCAATTTTATCGTCATTTCTCAATCGCCGTTTCGCACGGAAGAAACATGAATTTGTCAGTTTGAATAGTTGAAAACAGCGTTTTTCTATGTTTTTGCAAGTTTAAAACAGCAATTTTATTGTCATTTCTCATAAATCGCCGTTTCGCACGAAAGAAACATGAATTTATCAGTTTGAACAGTTGAAAACAGCGTTTTTCTATGTTTTTGCAAGTTTAAAACAGCAATTTTATCGTTATTTTTCATAAATCGCCGTTACGCACGAAAGAATCATGAATTTATCAGTTTGAGTAGTTGAAAATAGCGTTTTTCTATGTTTATGCAAGTTTAAAACAGCAATTTTATCGTCATTTTTCAATCGCCGTTTCGCACGGAAGAAACATGAATTTGTCAGTTTGAATAGTTGAAAACAGCGTTTTTCTATGTTCTTGCAAGTTTAAAACAGCAATTTTATCGTGATTTCACAAAAATCCACCGTTTCAAACGTAAGAAACATGAATTTATCAGTTTGAATAGTTGAAAACAGCGTTTTTCTATGTTTTTGCAAGTTTAAAACAGCAATTTTATCGTCATTTCTCATAAATCGCCGTTTCGCACGAAAGAAACATGAATTTGTTAGTTTGATTAGTTCAAAACAGCGTTTTTCTATGTTTTTGCAAGTTTAAAACAGCAATTTTATCATGATTTCACAAAAATCCACCGTTTCGAACGTAAGAAACATGAATTTATCAGTTTGAATAGTTGAAAACAGCGTTTTTCAATGTTTTTGCAAGTTTAAAACAGCAATTTTATCGTCATTTTCCATAAATCGCCGTTTCGCACGAAAGAAACATGAATTTGTCAGTTTGAAGAGTTCAAAACAGCGTTTTTCAATGTTTTTGCAAGTTTAATACAGCAATTTTACCGTCATTTCTCATAAATCGCCGTTTCGCACGAAAGAAACCTGAATTTATCAGTTTGAATAATTGAAAACAGCGTTTTTCTATGTTTTTGCTAGATTAAAACAGCAATTTTATCGTCATTTCTCATAAATCGCCGTTTCGCACGAAAGAAACATGAATTTATCAGTTTGAATAGTTGAAAACAGTGTTTTTCTATGTTTTTGCAAGGTTAAAACAGCAGTTTTATCGTCATTTCTCATAAATCGCCGTTTCGCACGAAAGAAACATGAATTTGTCAGTTTGTATAGTTCAAAACAGCGTTTTTCTATGTTTTTGCAAGTTTAAAACTGCAATTTTATAGTGATTTCACAAAAATCCACCGTTTCGCACAAAAGAAACATGAATTTGTCAGTTAGAATAGTTGAAAACAGCGTTTTTCTATGTTTTTGCAAGTTTAAAACTGCAGTTTTATCGTGATTTCACAAAAATCCACTGTTTCGAATGAAAGAAACCAGAATTTATCAGTTTGAATAGTTTAAAACAGCGTTTTTCTATGTTTTTGCAAGTTTAAAACAGCAATTTTATCGTTATTTTTCATAAATCGCCGTTACGCACGAAAGAATCATGAATTTATCAGTTTGAGTAGTTGAAAATAGCGTTTTTCTATGTTTTTGCAAGTTTAAAACAGCAATTTTAACGTCATTTCTCAATCGCCGTTTCGCACGGAAGAAACATGAATTTGTCAGTTTGAATAGTTGAAAACAGCGTTTTTCAATGTTTTTGCAAGTTTAAAACAGCAATTTTATCGTCATTTTCCATAAATCGCCGTTTCGCACGAAAGAAACATGAATTTGTCAGTTTGAATAGTTCAAAACAGCGTTTTTCAATGTTTTTGCAAGTTTAATACAGCAATTTTACCGTCATTTCTCATAAATCGCCGTTTCGCACGAAAGAAACCTGAATTTATCAGTTTGAATAATTGAAAACAGCGTTTTTCTATGTTTTTGCTAGATTAAAACAGCAATTTTATCGTCATTTCTCATAAATCGCCGTTTCGCACGAAAGAAACATGAATTTATCAGTTTGAATAGTTGAAAACAGTGTTTTTCTATGTTTTTGCAAGTTTAAAACAGCAGTTTTATCGTCATTTCTCATAAATCGCCGTTTCGCACGAAAGAAACATGAATTTGTCAGTTTGTATAGTTCAAAACAGCGTTTTTCTATGTTTTTGCAAGTTTAAAACTGCAATTTTATAGTGATTTCACAAAAATCCACCGTTTCGCACAAAAGAAACATGAATTTGTCAGTTAGAATAGTTGAAAACAGCGTTTTTCTATGTTTTTGCAAGTTTAAAACTGCAGTTTTATCGTGATTTCACAAAAATCCACCGTTTCGAATGAAAGAAACCAGAATTTATCAGTTTGAATAGTTCAAAACAGCGTTTTTCTATGTTTTTGCAAGTTTAAAACAGCAATTTTATCGTCATTTTCCATAAATCGCCGTTTCGCACGAAAGAAACATGAATTTGTCAGTTTGAATAGTTGAAAACAGCGTTTTTCTATGTTTTTGCAAGTTTAAAACAGCAATTTTATCGTCATTTCTCATAAATCGCCGTTTCGCACGAAAGAAACATGAATTTGTCAGTTTGAATAGTTCAAAACAGCGTTTTTCTATGTTATGCAAGTTTAAAACAGCAATTTTATCGTAATTTCTCATAAATCGCCGTTTCGCACGAAAGAAACATGAATTTGTCAGTTTTAATAGTTCAAAACCGCGTTTTTCTATGTTTTTGCAAGTTTAAAACAGCAATTTTATCGTGATTTCACAAAAATCTACCGTTTCGAACGAAAGAAACCAGAATTTATCAGTTTGAATAGTTGAAAACAGCGTTTTTCTATGTTATGCAAGATTAAAACAGCAATTTAATCGTCATTTCTCATAAATCGCCGTTTCGCACGAAAGAAACATGAATTTATCAGTTTGAATAGTTGAAAACAGTGTTTTTCTATGTTTTTGCAAGTTTAAAACAGCAGTTTTATCGTCATTTCTCATAAATCGCCGTTTCGCACGAAAGAAACATGAATTTGTCAGTTTGAATAGTTCAAAACAGCGTTTTTCTATGTTTTTGCAAGTTTAAAACTGCAATTTTATAGTGATTTCACAAAAATCCACCGTTTCGCACAAAAGAAACATGAATTTGTCAGTTAGAATAGTTAAAAACAGCGTTTTTCTATGTTTTTGCAAGTTTAAAACTGCAGTTTTATCGTGATTTCACAAAGATCCACCGTTTCGAATGAAAGAAACCAGAATTTATCAGTTTGAATAGTTCAAAACAGCGTTTTTCTATGTTTTTGCAAGTTTAAAACAGCAATTTTATCGTCATTTCTTATAAATCGCCGTTTCGCACGAAAGAAACATGAATTTGTCAGTTTGAATAGTTGAAAACAGCGTTTTTCTATGTTTTTGCAAGTTTAAAACAGCAATTTAATGGTCATTTCTCATAAATCGCCGTTTCGCACGAAAGAAACATGAATTTGTCAGTTTGAATAGTTCAAAACAGTGTTTTTCTATGTTTTTGCAAGTTTAAAACAGCAATTTTATCGTCATTTCTCATAAATCGCCGTTTCGCACGAAAGAAACATGAATTTGTCAGTTTGAATAGTTCAAAACAGCGTTTTTCTATGTTTTTGCAAATTTAAAACAGCAATTTTATCATCGTTTCTCATAAATCGCCGTTTCGCACGAAAAAACATGAATTTATCAGTTTGAATAGTTGAAAACAGCGTTTTTCTATATTTTTGCAAGTTTAAAACAGCAATTTTATCGTGAATTCATAAAAATCAACCGTTTCGAACGAAAGGAACCAGAATTTATCTGTTTGAATAGTTGAAAACAGCGTTTTTCTATGTTTTTGCAAGTTTAAAACAGCAATTTTATCGTGATTTCACAAAAATCAACCGTTTCGAACGAAAGAAACCAGAATTTATCAGTTTGAATAGTTGAAAACAGCGTTTTTCTATGTTTTTGCAAGTTTAAAACAGCAATTTTATCGTGATTTCACAAAAATCCACCGTTTCGAACGTAAGAAACATGAATTTATCAGTTTGAATAGTTGAAAACAGCGTTTTTCTATGTTTTTGCAAGTTTAAAACAGCAATTTTATCGTCATTTCTCATAAATCGCCGTTTCGCACGAAAGAAACATGAATTTGTTAGTTTGATTAGTTCAAAACAGCGTTTTTCTATGTTTTTGCAAGTTTAAAACAGCAATTTTATCGTAATTTCTCAAAAATCCACCGTTTCGAACGTAAGAAACATGAATTTGCCAGTTTGAATAGTTCAAAACAGCGTTTTTCTATGTTTTTGCAAGTTTAAAACAGCAATTTTACCGTCATTTCTCATAAATCGCCGTTTCGCACGAAAGAAACCTGAATTTATCAGTTTGAATAGTTAAAAACAGCGTTTTTCTATGTTTTTGCAAGTTTAAAACAGCAATTTTATCGTCATTTCTCATAAATCGCCGTTTCACACGAAAGAAACTTGAATTTGTCAGTTTGAATAGTTCAAAACAGCGTTTTTCTATGTTTTTGCAAGTTTAAAACAGCAATTTTATCGTCATTTCTCATAAATCGCCGTTTCGTACAAAAGATACATGAATTTATCAGTTTGAATAGTTGAAAACAGCGTTTTTCTATGTTTTTGCAAGTTTAAAATAGCAATTTTATCGTCATTTCTCATAATCGCCGTTTCGCACGAAAGAAACATGAATTTGTCAGTTTGAATAGTTCAAAACAGCGTTTTTCTATGTTTTTGCAAGTTTAGAACAGCAATTTTATCGTCATTTCTCATAAATCGCCGTTTCGCATGAAAGAAACCTGAATTTATCAGTTTGATTAGTTAAAAACAGCGTTTTTCTATGTTTTTGCAAGTTTAAAACAGCAATTTTATCGTCATTTCTCATAAATCGCCGTTTCGCACGAAAAAAACATGAATTTGTCAGTTTGAATAGTTCAAAACAGCGTTTTTCTATGTTTTTGCAAGTTTAAAACAGCAATTTTTTCGTCATTTCTCATAAATCGCCGTTTCGCACGAAAGAAACCTGAATTTATCAGTTTGAATAGTTAAAAACAGCGTTTTTCTATGTTTTTGCAAGTTTAAAACAGCAATTTTATCGTCATTTCTCATAAATCGCCGTTTTGCACGAAAAAAACATGAATTTGTCAGTTTGAATAGTTCAAAACAGCGTTTTTCTATGTTTTTGCAAGTTTAAAACAACAATTTTATCGTCATTTCTCATAAATCGCCGTTTCGCACGAAAGACACATGAATTTATCAGTTTGAATAGTTGAAAACAGCGTTTTTCTATGTTTTTGCAAGTTTAAAACAGCATTTTTATCGTAATTTATCAAAAATCCACCGTTTCGAACGAAAGAAACCAGAATTTATCAGTTTGAATAGTTGAAAACAGCGTTTTTCTATGTTTTTGCAAGTTTAAAACAGCAATTTTATAGTCATTTCTCATAAATCGCCGTTTAGCAAGAAAGAAACATGATTTTGTCAGTTTGAATAGTTCAAAACAGCGTTTTTCTATGTTTTTGCAAGTTTAAAACAGCAATTTTATCGTGATTTCTCAAAAATCCACCGTTTCGAACGTAAGAAACATGAATTTATCAGTTTGAATAGTTGGAAACAGCGTTTTTCTATGTTTTTTTCAAGTTTAAAACAGCAAATTTAACGTCATTTCTCATAAATCGCCGTTTCGCACGAAAGAAACATGAATTTGTCAGTTTGAATAGTTCAAAACAGCGTTTTTCTATGTTTTTGCAAGTTTAAAACAGCAATTTTATCGTCATTTCTCATAAATCGCCGTTTCGCACAAAAGAAACATGAATTTGTCAGTTTGAATAGTTCAAAACAGCGTTTTTCTATGTTTTTGCAAGTTTAAAACAGCAATTTTATCGTCATTTCTCATAAATCGCCGTTTCGCAGGAAAGAAACATGAATTTATCAGTTTGAATTGTTGAAAACAGCGTTTTTCTATGTTTTTGCAAGTTTAAAACAGCAATTTTATCATGATTTCACAAAAATCAACCGTTTCGAACGAAAGAAACCAGAATTTATCAGTTTGAATAGTTGAAAACAGCGTTTTTCTATGTTTTTGCAAGTATAAAACAGCAATTTTATCGTCATTTCTCATAAATCGCCGTTTCGCACGAAAGAAACATGAATTTATCAGTTTGAATAGTTGAAAATAGCGTTTTTCTATGTTTTAGCAAGTTTAAAACAGCAATTTTATCGTCATTTCTCATAAATCGCTGTTTCGCAAGAAAGAAACATGAATTTATCAGTTTGAATAGTTGAAAACAGTGTTTTTCTATGTTTTTGCAAGTTTAAAACAGCAGTTTTATCGTCATTTCTCATAAATCGCCGTTTCGCACGAAAGAAACATGAATTTGTCAGTTTCTATTGTTCAAAAAAGCGTTTTCTATGTTTTTGCAAGTTTAAAACTGCAATTTTATAGTGATTTCACAAAAATCCACCGTTTCGCACAAATGAAACATGAATTTGTCAGTTAGAATAGTTGAAAACAGCGTTTTTATATGTTTTTGCAAGTTTAAAACTGCAGTTTTATCGTGATTTCACAAAAATCCACCGTTTCGAATGAAAGAAACCAGAATTTATCAGTTTGAATAGTTCAAAACAGCGTTTTTCTATGTTTTTGCAAGTTTAAAACAGCAATTTTATCGTCATTTCCCATAAATCGCCGTTTCGCACGAAAGAAACATGAATTTGTCAGTTTGAATAGTTGAAAACAGCGTTTTTCTATGTTTTTGCAAGTTTAAAACAGCAATTTAATCGTCATTTCTCATAAATCGCCGTTTCGCACTAAAGAAACATGAATTTGTCAGTTTGAATAGTTCAAAACAGCGTTTTTCTATGTTTTTGCAAGTTTAAAACAGCAATTTTATCGTCATTTCTCATAAATCGCCGTTTCGCACGAAAGAAACATGAATTTGTCAGTTTGAATAGTTGAGAACAGCGTTTTTCTATGTTTTTGCAAGTTTAAAACAGCAATTTAATGTCATTTCTCATAAATCGCCGTTTCGCACGAAAGAAACATGAATTTGTCAGTTTGAATAGTTCAAAACAGCGTTTTTCTATGTTTTTGCAAGTTTAAAACAGCAATTTTATCGTCATTTCTCATAAATCGCCGTTTCGCACGAAAGAAACATGAATTTGTCAGTTTGAATAGTTCAAAACAGCGTTTTTCTATGTTTTTGCAAATTTAAAACAGCAATTTTATCATCGTTTCTCATAAATCGCCGTTTCGCACGAAAAAACATGAATTTATCAGTTTGAATAGTTGAAAACAGCGTTTCTCTATGTTTTTGCAAGTTTAAATAAAAATAAATAAATATATCATCACGCCTTTTACCCATTATGGGTGTGGCAAATTTAAAACAGCAATTTTATTGTGATTTCATAAAAATCAACCGTTTCGAACGAAAGAAACCAGAATTTATCAGTTTGAATAAATGAAAACAGCGTTTTTCTATGTTTTTGCAAGTTTAAAACAGCAATTTTATCGTCATTTCTCATAAATCGCCGTTTCACACGAAAGAAACATGAATTTGTCAGTTTGAATAGTTCAAAACAGCGTTTTTCTATGTTTTTGCAAGTTTAAAACAGCAATTTTATCGTAATTTCTCATAAATCGCCGTTTCGCACGAAAGAAACATGAATTTGTCAGTTTGAATAGTTGAAAACAGCGTTTTTCTATGTTTTTGCAAGTTTAAAACAGCAATTTTATCGTCATTTCTCATAAATCGCCGTTTCGCACGAAAGAAACATGAATTTATCAGTTTGAATTGTTGAAATCAGCGTTTTTCTATGTTTTTGCAAGTTTAAAACAGCAATTTTATCGTGATTTCACAAAAATCAACCGTTTCGAACGAAAGAAACCAGAATTAATCAGTTTGAATAGTTGAAAACAGCGTTTTTCTATGTTTTTGCAAGTTTAAAACAGCAATTTTATTGTCATTTCTCATAAATCGCCGTTGCACAAGAAAGAAACATGAATTTGTCAGTTTGAATAGTTCAAAACAGCGTTTTTCTATGTTTTTGCAAGTTTAAAACAGCAATTTTATCGTCATTTCTCATAAATCGCCGTTTCGCACGAAAGAAACATGAATTTATCAGTTTGAATAATTGAAAACAGCGTTTTTCTATGTTTTTGCAAGTTTAAAACAGCAATTTTATCGTTATTTTTCATAAATCGCCGTTACGCACGAAAGAAACATGAATTTATCAGTTTGAGTAGTTGAAAATAGCGTTTTTTCTATGTTTTTGCAAGTTTAAAACAGCAATTTTATCGTCATTTCTCAAACGCCGTTTCGCACGGAAGAAACATGAATTTGTCAGTTTGAATAGTTGTAAACAGCGTTTTTCTATGTTTTTGCAAATTTAAAACAGCAATTTTATCGTAATTTCTCAAAAATCCACCGTTTCGAACGTAAGAAACATGAATTTATCAGTTTGAATAGTTGAAAACAGCGTTTTTCTATGTTTTTGCAAGTTTAAAACAGCAATTTTATCGTCATTTCCCATAAATCGCCGTTTCGCACGAAAGAAACATGAATTTGTCAGTTTGAATAGTTCAAAACAGCGTTTTCTATGTTTTTGCAAGTTTAAAACAGCAATTTTATCGTCATTTCTCATAAATCGCCGTTTCGCACGAAAGAAACTTGAATTTGTCAGTTTGAATAGTTCAAAACAGCGTTTTTCTATGTATTTGCAAGTTTAAAACAGCAATTTTATCGTCATTTCTCATAAATCGCCGTTTCGCACGAAAGAAACATGAATTTATCAGTTTGAATAGTTGAATACAGCGTTTTTCTATGTTTTTGCAAGTATAAAACAGCAATTTTATCGTCATTTCTCTTAAATCGCCGTTTCGCACGAAAGAAACATGAATTTGTCAGTTTGAATAGTTCAAAACAGCGTTTTTCTATGTTTTTGCAAGTTTAAAACAGCAATTTTATCGTCATTTCTCATAAATCGCCGTTTCGCACGAAAGAAACATGAATTTATCAGTTTGAATAGTTTAAAACAGCGTTTTTCTATGTTTTTGCAAGTTTAAAACAGCAATTTTATCATGATTTCACAAAAATCAACCGTTTCGAACGAAAGAAACCAGAATTTATCAGTTTGAATAGTTGAAAACAGCGTTTTTCTATGTTTTTGCAAGTATAAAACAGCAATTTTATCATGATTTCACAAAAATCAACCGTTTCGAACGAAAGAAACCAGAATTTATCAGTTTGAATAGTTGAAAACAGCGTTTTTCTATGTTTTTGCAAGTATAAAACAGCAATTTTATCGTCATTTCTCATAAATCGCCGTTTCACACGAAAGAAACTTGAATTTGTCAGTTTGAATAGTTCAAAACAGCGTTTTTCTATGTATTTGCAAGTTTAAAACAGCAATTTTATCATGATTTTACAAAAATCAACCGTTTCGAACGAAAGAAACCAGAATTTATCAGTTTGAATAGTTGAAAACAGCGTTTTTCTATGTTTTTGCAAGTATAAAACAGCAATTTTATCGTCATTTCTCATAATTCGCCGTTTCGCACGAAAGAAACTTGAATTTGTCAGTTTGAATAGTTCAAAACAGCGTTTTTCTATGTATTTGCAAGTTTAAAACAGCAATTTTATCGTCATTTCTCATAAATCGCCGTTTCGCACGAAAGAAACATGAATTTATCAGTTTGAATAGTTGAAAACAGCGTTTTTCTATGTTTTTGCAAGTTTAAAACAGCAATTTTATCGTCATTTCTCATAAATCGCCGTTTCGCACGAAAGAAACATGAATTTGTCAGTTTGAATAGTTCAATACAGCGTTTTTCTATGTTTTTGCAAGTTTAGAACAGCAATTTTATCGTCATTTCTCATAAATAGCCGTTTCGCACGAAAGAAACCTGAATTTATCAGTTTGATTAGTTAAAAACAGCGTTTTTCTATGTTTTTGCAAGTTTATGGGGTAAATAGCTCCGTGGTAACGTGTCGGACTGTGGATCGTGAGATCCTCAGTTCGAATCCCACTGCCGACAGTTACAAATTTAAATTTACCCCTGTGGGTCCCCCTCCACTAACATCCTTGGGGGCTATGAGTTGACGGCCGGTAACCGCATTTCATACGAAAAAATATATCACTTACCGAAATCTGCGTAAGCAGAGTGCCACACCCATAATGGGTAAAAGGCGTGATGATATATTTATTTTATTTATTTATTTTATTTAAAACAGCAATTTTATCGTCATTTCTCATAAATTGCCGTTTCGCACGAAAGAAACATGAATTTATCAGTTTGAACAGTTGAAAACAGCGTTTTTCTATGTTTTTGCAAGTTTAAAACAACAATTTTATCGTTATTTTTCATAAATCGCCGTTACTCACGAAAGAAACATGAATTTATCAGTTTGAGTAGTTGAAAATAGCGTTTTTCTATTTTTTTTGCAAGTTTAAAACAGTAATTTTATCGTCATTTCTCAGAAATCGCCGTTTCGCACGGAAGAAACATGAATTTGTCAGTTTTAATAGTTGAAAATAGCGTTTTTCTATGTTTTTGCAAGTTTAAAACAGCAATTTTATCGTGATTTCACAAAAATCCACCGTTTCGCACGAAAGAAACATGAATTTATCAGTTTGAATAGTTGAAAACAGCGTTTTTCTATGTTTTTGCAAGTTTAAAACAGCAATTTTATCGTCATTTCTCATAAATCGCCGTTTCGCACGAAAGAAACATGAATTTATCAGTTTGAATAGTTGAAAACAGCGTTTTTCTATGTTTTTGCAAGTTTAAAACAGCAATTTTATCGTCATTTCTCATAAATCGCCGTTTCGCACAAAAGAAACATGAATTTGTCAGTTTGAATAGTTCAAAACAGCGTTTTTCTATGTTTTTGCAAATTTAAAACAGCAATTTTATCGTAATTTCTCATAAATCGCCGTTTCACACGAAAGAAACATGAATTTGTCAGTTTGAATAGTTCAAAACAGCGTTTTTCTATGTTTTTGCAAGTTTAAAACAGCAGTTTTATCGTGATTTCACAAAAATCCACCGTTTCGAACGAAAGAAACCAGAATTTATCAGTTTGAATAGTTGAAAACAGCGTTTTTCTATGTATTTGCAAGTTTAAAACAGCAATTTTATCGTCATTTCTCAATCGCCGTTTTGCACGGAAGAAACATGAATTTATCAGTTTGAGTAGTTGAAAATAGCGTTTTTCTATGTTTTTGCAAGTTTAAAACAGCAATTTTATCGTCATTTCTCAATCGCCGTTTTGCACGGAAGAAACATGAATTTATCAGTTTGAATGAAACAGCGTTTTTCTATGTTTTTGCAAATTTAAAACAGCAATTTTATCGTAATTTCTCATAAATCGCCGTTTCACACGAAAGAAACTTGAATTTGTCAGTTTGAATAGTTCAAAACAGCGTTTTTCTATGTTTTTGCAAGTTTAAAACAGCAAATTTATCGTCATTTCTCATAAATCGCCGTTTCGCACGAAAGAAACATGAATTTATCAGTTTGAATAGTTGAAAACAGCGTTTTTCTATGTTTTTGCAAGTTTAAAACAGCAATTTTATCATGATTTCACAAAAATCAACCGTTTCGAACGAAAGAAACCAGAATTTATCAGTTTGAATAGTTGAATACAGCGTTTTTCTATGTTTTTGCAAGTATAAAACAGCAATTTTATCGTCATTTCTCATAAATCGCCGTTTCACACGAAAGAAACTTGAATTTGTCAGTTTGAATAGTTCAAAACAGCGTTTTTCTATGTATTTGCAAGTTTAAAACAGCAATTTTATCATGATTTCACAAAAATCAACCGTTTCGAACGAAAGAAACCAGAATTTATCAGTTTGAATAGTTGAAAACAGCGTTTTTCTATGTTTTTGCAAGTATAAAACAGCAATTTTATCGTCATTTCTCATAAATCGCCGTTTCGCACGAAAGAAACTTGAATTTGTCAGTTTGAATAGTTCAAAACAGCGTTTTTCTATGTATTTGCAAGTTTAAAACAGCAATTTTATCGTCATTTCTCATAAATCGCCGTTTCGCACGAAAGAAACATGAATTTATCAGTTTGAATAGTTGAAAACAGCGTTTTTCTATGTTTTTGCAAGTTTAAAACAGCAATTTTATCGTCATTTCTCATAAATCGCCGTTTCGCACGAAAGAAACATGAATTTGTCAGTTTGAATAGTTCAATACAGCGTTTTTCTATGTTTTTGCAAGTTTAGAACAGCAATTTTATCGTCATTTCTCATAAATAGCCGTTTCGCACGAAAGAAACCTGAATTTATCAGTTTGATTAGTTAAAAACAGCGTTTTTCTATGTTTTTGCAAGTTTATGGGGTAAATAGCTCTGTGGTAACGTGTCGGACTGTGGATCGTGAGATCCTCAGTTCGAATCCCACTGCCGACAGTTACAAATTTAAATTTACCCCTGTGGGTCCCCCTCCACTAACATCCTTGGGGGCTATGAGTTGACGGCCGGTAACCGCATTTCATACGAAAAAATATATCACTTACCGAGATCTGCGTAAGCAGAGTGCCACACCCATAATGGGTAAAAGGCGTGATGATATATTTATTTTATTTATTTATTTTATTTAAAACAGCAATTTTATCGTCATTTCTCATAAATCGCCGTTTCGCACGAAAGAAACATGAATTTATCAGTTTGAACAGTTGAAAACAGCGTTTTTCTATGTTTTTGCAAGTTTAAAACAACAATTTTATCGTTATTTTTCATAAATCGCCGTTACTCACGAAAGAAACATGAATTTATCAGTTTGAGTAGTTGAAAATAGCGTTTTTCTATGTTTTTGCAAGTTTAAAACAGTAATTTTATCGTCATTTCTCAGAAATCGCCGTTTCGCACGGAAGAAACATGAATTTGTCAGTTTTAATAGTTGAAAATAGCGTTTTTCTATGTTTTTGCAAGTTTAAAACAGCAATTTTATCGTGATTTCACAAAAATCCACCGTTTCGCACGAAAGAAACATGAATTTATCAGTTTGAATAGTTGAAAACAGCGTTTTTCTATGTTTTTGCAAGTTTAAAACAGCAATTTTATCGTCATTTCTCATAAATCGCCGTTTCGCACGAAAGAAACATGAATTTATCAGTTTGAATAGTTGAAAACAGCGTTTTTCTATGTTTTTGCAAGTTTAAAACAGCAATTTTATCGTCATTTCTCATAAATCGCCGTTTCGCACAAAAGAAACATGAATTTGTCAGTTTGAATAGTTCAAAACAGCGTTTTTCTATGTTTTTGCAAATTTAAAACAGCAATTTTATCGTAATTTCTCATAAATCGCCGTTTCACACGAAAGAAACATGAATTTGTCAGTTTGAATAGTTCAAAACAGCGTTTTTCTATGTTTTTGCAAGTTTAAAACAGCAGTTTTATCGTGATTTCACAAAAATCCACCGTTTCGAACGAAAGAAACCAGAATTTATCAGTTTGAATAGTTGAAAACAGCGTTTTTCTATGTATTTGCAAGTTTAAAACAGCAATTTTATCGTCATTTCTCAATCGCCGTTTTGCACGGAAGAAACATGAATTTATCAGTTTGAGTAGTTGAAAATAGCGTTTTTCTATGTTTTTGCAAGTTTAAAACAGCAATTTTATCGTCATTTCTCAATCGCCGTTTTGCACGGAAGAAACATGAATTTATCAGTTTGAATGAAACAGCGTTTTTCTATGTTTTTGCAAATTTAAAACAGCAATTTTATCGTAATTTCTCATAAATCGCCGTTTCACACGAAAGAAACTTGAATTTGTCAGTTTGAATAGTTCAAAACAGCGTTTTTCTATGTTTTTGCAAGTTTAAAACAGCAAATTTATCGTCATTTCTCATAAATCGCCGTTTCGCACGAAAGAAACATGAATTTATCAGTTTGAATAGTTGAAAACAGCGTTTTTCTATGTTTTTGCAAGTTTAAAACAGCAATTTTATCATGATTTCACAAAAATCAACCGTTTCGAACGAAAGAAACCAGAATTTATCAGTTTGAATAGTTGAATACAGCGTTTTTCTATGTTTTTGCAAGTATAAAACAGCAATTTTATCGTCATTTCTCATAAATCGCCGTTTCACACGAAAGAAACTTGAATTTGTCAGTTTGAATAGTTCAAAACAGCGTTTTTCTATGTATTTGCAAGTTTAAAACAGCAATTTTATCATGATTTCACAAAAATCAACCGTTTCGAACGAAAGAAACCAGAATTTATCAGTTTGAATAGTTGAAAACAGCGTTTTTCTATGTTTTTGCAAGTATAAAACAGCAATTTTATCGTCATTTCTCATAAATCGCCGTTTCGCACGAAAGAAACTTGAATTTGTCAGTTTGAATAGTTCAAAACAGCGTTTTTCTATGTATTTGCAAGTTTAAAACAGCAATTTTATCGTCATTTCTCATAAATCGCCGTTTCGCACGAAAGAAACATGAATTTATCAGTTTGAATAGTTGAAAACAGCGTTTTTCTATGTTTTTGCAAGTTTAAAACAGCAATTTTATCGTCATTTCTCATAAATCGCCGTTTCGCACGAAAGAAACATGAATTTGTCAGTTTGAATAGTTCAATACAGCGTTTTTCTATGTTTTTGCAAGTTTAGAACAGCAATTTTATCGTCATTTCTCATAAATAGCCGTTTCGCACGAAAGAAACCTGAATTTATCAGTTTGATTAGTTAAAAACAGCGTTTTTCTATGTTTTTGCAAGTTTATGGGGTAAATAGCTCCGTGGTAACGTGTCGGACTGTGGATCGTGAGATCCTCAGTTCGAATCCCACTGCCGACAGTTACAAATTTAAATTTACCCCTGTGGGTCCCCCTCCACTAACATCCTTGGGGGCTATGAGTTGACGGCCGGTAACCGCATTTCATACGAAAAAATATATCACTTACCGAGATCTGCGTAAGCAGAGTGCCACACCCATAATGGGTAAAAGGCGTGATGATATATTTATTTTATTTATTTATTTTATTTAAAACAGCAATTTTATCGTCATTTCTCATAAATCGCCGTTTCGCACGAAAGAAACATGAATTTATCAGTTTGAACAGTTGAAAACAGCGTT
>CAWWDY010001133.1:0-21029 GCA_963942605.1 Poecilus cupreus | reverse complement strand
ACACGACATATACATGAATATGACAGTTTTAATACTTGAAAACGGTGTTTTTTATACTTTTGAATGCTTGAAACAGCAGTTTTATCTTGATTTCACCAACATTAGCCATTATACACGACAGAAACATGAATATGACAGTTTAAATACTTGAAAACGGTGTTTTGTATGCTTTTGAATGCTTAAAACAGCAGTTTTATCTTGATTTCACCAACATTAGCCATTATACACGACAGAAACATGAATATGACAGTTTAAATACTTGAAAACGGTGTTTTGTATGCTTTTGAATGCTTAAAACAGCAGTTTTACCTTGATTTCACCAATATTAGCTATTATACACGACAGAAAAATGAATATGACAGTTTAAATACTTGAGAAAACAGCATTCTGTATGTTTTTGCAAGCTGAGAACAGCTATTTTATCTTGATTTTGCAAACATAAGCCATTACACACGACACATACATGAATATGACAGATTAAATACTTGAAAACTGTGTTTTGTATGCTTTCGAATGCTTAAAACAGCAGTTTAATCTTGATTTCACCAACATTAGCCATTATACACGACAAAAACATGAATATGACAGTTTCAATACTTGAAAACAGCCTTTTGTATGTGTTTGCAAGCTAAGAACAGCTATTTTATCTTGATTTTGCAAACATAAGCCATTACACACGACATATACATGAATATGACAGTTTAAATACTTGAAAACTGTGTTTTGTATGCTTTTGAATGCCTAAAACAGCAGTTTAACCTTGATTTCACCAATATTAGCCATTATACATGACAGAGACATGAACATGACAGTTTAAATACTTGAAAACAGCATTTTGTATGTTTTTGCAAGCTGAGAACAGCTATTATATCTTAATTTTGCAAACATAAGCCATTACACACGACAAATTCATGATCATGACAGTTTAAATACTTGAAAACAGTGTTTTGTATAGTTTTGAATGCTTAAAACAGCAGTTTTACCTTGATTTCACCAATATTATCCATTATACACGACAGAGACATTAATATGACAGTTTAAAAACTTGAAAACGGTGTTTTGTATGCTTTTGAATGCTTAAAACAGCAGTTTTATCTTGATTTCACCAACATTAGAGATTATACACGACAGAAACATGAATATGACAGTTTAAATACTTGTAAACAGCATTTTGTATGTTTTTGCAAGCTGAGAACAGCTATATAATCTTGATTTTGCAAACATAAGCCATTACACACGACATATACATGAATATGACAGTTTAAATAATTGAAAACGGTGTTTTGTATGCTTTCGAAAGCTTAAAACAGCAGTTTTATCTTGATTTCACCAACATTAGCCATTATACACGACAGAAACATGAATATGACAGTTTAAATACTTGAAAACAGCATTTTGTATGTGTTTTCAAGCTGAGAACAGCTATTTTATCTTGATTTTGCAAACATAAGCCATTACACACGACATATACATGAATTTGACAGTTTAAATACTTGAAAACGGTGTTTTGTATGCTTTCAAATTCTTGAAACAGCAGTTTTATCTTGATTTCACCAACATTAGCCATTATACACGAGAGAAACATGAATATGACAGTTTAAATACTTGAAAACGGTGTTTTGTATGCTTTTGAATATTTAAAACAGTAGTTTTATCTTGATTTCACCAACATTAGCCATTATACTCGACAGAAACATGAACATGACAGTTGAAATACTTGAAAACGGTGTATTGTATGCTTTTGAATGCTTAAAACAGCAGTTTTATCTTGATTTCACTAACATTAGCCATTATACACGACAAAAACATGAATATGACAGTTTTAATACATAAAAACAGCATTTTGTATGTGTTTGCAAGCTTAAAACAGCTATTTTATCTTGATTTTGCAAACTTAAGCCATTACACACGACATATACATGAATATAACAGTTTAAATACTTGAAAACGGTGTTTTGTATGCTTTTGAATGCTTAAAACAGCAGTTTTACCTTGAGTTCACCAATATTAGCTATTATACACGACAGAAACATGAATTCATCATTTAACGACGCTATAGCCCACTGTGGGTTTTCGTCTTTTCAGTAATTTTCTTCCATTCGGTCCTGTTTCTACTCAAATTCTTCCAGCCTTTAATTTCCATTGTTTTTAGGTCGGACTCTACTTCATTAATCCATCTTTTCCTCGGTCTTTCTCTGTTTCTTCTACCCACTGGTTTCCACTCAAGGATTTTTCTTGGTATTCTGTTTTCATCCATCCTCATTACATGCCCAGCCCAAGACAGTCTTCGGCTTTTAATGAATTTTACAATGTCTGCGCTCTCTATCAAGTTGTCTAGTTCAAAATTCATTCTTGATCGCCATGTTCCATCTTCGTTTTGCACTGGTCCATAAATGTTCCTCAATATTTTCCGTTCGAAAGTTCTCAATAGCAGCTCATCTTTCGTGGTTAAGGTTCACGATTCACATCCGTATGTTACAACAGGCCTGATGATACTTTTATATATTTTTAATTTAGACTTTCTGTTTAGAGCTCTTGATTTCATTAGCTCTCTGTAGGCGAAATAGCAACGGTTTCCACTGATAACTCTTGCCTGAATTTCGCTATTGATAGAGTTCGATTGATTCATTTGGGACCCCAAATAAGAGAATTTTTTTACGTGCTCGAATTCATAGTTTTGACATTTAAAATTTTGTCTATTAATTGCTCTTTTCGTTACTTCCATGTATTTTGTCTTTCCTTCATTTATTCGGAGACCTTTTGGAATTGCTTCATCTTTTAGTTTGGCAACAGTCTTCTCAAGTTCGTCCTTGCGCTTTCTTATTATTGCTATATCATCCGCATATGCGAATATTTGCAGACTCTTCGTGCCGATGTATCCAGTCACTTCTAATTTCCTAATGACTGCTTCTAAGACTAGATCAAATAGTATGGAAGATAGTGCGTCGCCTTGCCTTACTCCCGAAGTGATGCTAAAGCCGTCTGTGTATTCATTGTCGACTCTTACTATTGCCTTGGAACCGGTCATGGTCATATTCACGAGTTGGACCAGCTTTTTAGGGATGCCTAGTATTAAAAGATCGTTGAGCATTTTATTTCGATTAACACTATCAAAGGCTTGTTTGAAGTCTATGTACAGATTGTATAGATGTATGTTGTGCTCGTAAACTTTCTCTTGGACCTGTCTAACGGAGAAGGTTTGATCAATGGTCGAGCGATTTGGGCGGAACCCACATTGGTACTCTCCTAACAGCTCCTCTGCAACGGGTACCAGTCTGTTATAAATAATGCCAGATAGCACTTTGCAAGCTACATTAAGAAGTGTTACCGCTCTATAATTGGAGCACTCTAGCTTATCTCCTTTTTTGTGTATTGGTTGTATAATTCCCATCGACCATTCTTCTGGTATTTTATTTTGCTTCCAAATTAAAATGATCAGATGATGCAATCTTCTCCAGAGGGTTTCCTCTCCATTTTTCAACAGCTCAGCTGTTATATTTTCCTTCCCCGGTGCTTTATGGTTTTTTAAGCACATAATGACTTCGCACACTTCCTGGTTACTGGGTAATATATTTTCAGGATCTGCGGTGTGCACTAGTACTTCTTCTGAATCATTTGCCTGGTTTGATAATAGTTTATCAAAGTATTCTTTCCATCTTTTCAGAATATCTTGCTTTTCTGTCAGCGTTTTACCATTACTGTCTTTACAGGCATTTATTTTCGGTTTGAAGTCTTGCGTTCGTTCCTTGATCTTTTTATAGAATTTCCTGCTTTCGTTTTTATGATGATGCTCCTCGATTTCATCTATTTTCTTTTTTAATGCTTCCCTTTTTTTCCTTCGGCATATTCTAGCTGCTGAGTCTCTTTTATTGTTATAATCCTCCTGGTTGGCTCTTGTGTTTCTTTGTATGCATTTCAGTCTGGCCCTCCTTTTTGTTTCCACTGCTGTTCGACATTCTTGATCATACCATTCACTGTTTCTCTCTATTTTCTTTACTCCTAACACATTTTGAGCTGATGCGATTACCGCTACTTTTATGTGTGCCCATTCCTCCTCGATGTCATCTGAAGGGGTTATTTCTTGGAAACTTTGAGCTACTTTGCTTTGGTATTTTTGTAGGATGTCCGCGTCATTGAGGCCATCTGTATTCCATCTTAATCTCTTGTCTGATTTTCTGTTTACTATGAGCGATATTTTTTGTTTCAAATTTGCTCCCACTAAGTAGTGGTCCGAATCTGAGTTTGCTCCTCGGTAGGTTCGTACATTCTCAATGTTAGTCGCCCATCTCCTATTTACCATTATGTGATCAATTTGGTTGGTTTTATTGGTGCCAGGGATTTTCCAGGTGCCTTTGTGAATGTTTTTTCTCTGAAATGATGTACTCATCACCTTCAAGTTGTTCATAGACGCATATTGTATGGCTTTTAATCCATTGTTACTAGTTAGGTCGTGGAGGCTATGTTTTCCTATTATGTCATGATATACGTCTTCCTTGCCAAATTCGCATTGAAGTCTCCTAATGTTATGATCATGTCGTGTTTTGGTATTGTATCGTATACATCTTGTAAATCATCGTAGAACTCGTCAGTTATGCCGTCCTCCGCATCTTCGGTTGGCGCGTATACGTTGATGAATGTCATGTTGCAAAATTTGCCTTTTACTCTTATGGTGCATATCCGTTCGTTTACGGGCCAAAATGCCAAAACTGAGTTTTTGACTCTTTTGGATATAATGAATCCTACTCCTTGCTCACCTTGTCTTTCTTCATTTCCAGAGTAGAATCGGGTAAATTCTTTTTTTTGTATTGTTCCTTTCCCCTTCCATCTCATTTCTTGTATAGCCAATACCTCTATGTTGTATTTCTCAATTTCTTCAGAAACATGAATATGACAGTTTAAATACTTGAAAACAGCATTTTGTATGTTTTTGCAAGCTGAGAACAGCTATTTTATCTTGATTTTGCAAACATAAGCCATTACACAAGACATATACATGAATATGACACTTTAAATACTTGAAAACGGTGATTTGTATACTTTAGAATGCTTAAAACAGCAGTTTTATCTTGATTTCATCAACATTAGCCATTATACACGACAGAAACATGAATATGACAGTTTAAATACTTGAAAACGGTGTTTTGTATGCTTTTGAATGCTTAAAACAGCAGCTTTATCTTGATTTCACCAACATTAGCCATTATACACGACAGAAACATGAATATGACAGTTTAAATACTTTAAAACAGCATTTTGTATGTTTTTGCAAGCTGAGAACAGCTATTTTATATTGATTTTGCAAACATACGCCATTACACACGACATATACATGAATATGACAGTTTAAATACTTGAAAACGGTGTTTTGTATGCTTTCGAATGCTTAAAATAGCAGTTTTATCTTCATTTCACCAACATTAGCCATTATACACGACAGAAACATGAATATGACAGTTTAAATACTTGAAAACAGCATTTTGTAAGTTTTTGCAAGCTGAAAACATCTATTTTATCTTGATTTTGCAAACATAAGCCATTACACACGACATATACATGAATATGACTGTTTAAATACTTGAAAACCGTGTTTTGTATGCTCTTGAATGCTTAAAACAGCAATTTTATCTTGATTTCAACAACATTAGCCATTATACACGACAGAAACATGAATATGACAGTTTAAATACTTGAAAACGGTGTTTTGTATGCTTTTGAATGCTTAAAACAGCAGTTTTATCTTGATTTCACCAACATTAGCCATTATACATGACAAAAACATGAATATGACAGTTCAAATACTGGAAAACAGAATTTTGTATGTGTTTAAAAGCTGAGAACAGCTATTTTATCTAGATTTTGCAAACATAAGCCATTACACACGACATATACATGAATATGACTGTTTAAATACTTGAAAACCGTGTTTTGTATGCTTTTGAATGCTTAAAACAGCAGTTTTATCTTGATTTCAACAACATTAGCCATTATACACAAAAGAAACATGAATATGACAGTTTAAATACTTGAAAACAGTGTTTTGTATGCTTTTGAATGTTTAAAACAGCAGTTGTATCTTGATTTCACAAACATTAGCCATTATACACAACAGAAACATGAATATGACAGTTTAAATACTTGAAAACAGCATCTTGTATGTTTTTGCAAGCTGAGAACAGCTATTTTATCTTGATTTTGCAAACCTAAGCCATTACATACGACATATACATGAATATGACAGTTTAAATACTTGAAAACAGCATTATGTATGTTTTTGCAAAGTGAAAACAGCTACTTTATCTTGATTTTGCAAACATAAGCCATTACACACGACATATACATGAATATGACAGTTTAGATACTTAAAAACGGTGTTTTCTATGCTTTTAAATGCTTAAAACAGCAGTTTTATCTTGATTTCACCAACATTAGCCATTATACACGACAGAAACATGAATATGACAGTTTAAATACTTGAAAAAAGCATTTTGTATGTTTTTGCAAGCCGAGAACTGCTATTTTATCTTGATTTTGCAAACATAAGCCATAATACACGACATGTACATGAATATGACAGTTTAAATACTTGAAAACGGTGTTTTGTATGCTTTTGAATGCTTAAAACAGCAGTTTTATCTTGATTTCACCAACATTAGCCATTACACACGACATATACATGAATATGACAGTTTAAATACTTGAAAACAGCATTTTGTATGTTTTTGCAAGCTGAGAACAGCTATTTTATCTTGATTTTGCAAACATAAGCCATTACACACGACATATGCATGAATATGACAGTTTAAGTACTTGAAAACAGCATTTTGTATGTTTTTGCAAGCTGAAAACAGCTATTTCATCTTGATTTTGCAAACATAAGCCATTACACAAGACATATACATGAATATGACAGTTTAAATACTTAAAAACAGCATTTTCTATGTTTTTGCAAGCTGAAAATACCTGTTTTATCTTGATTTTGCAAACATAAGCCATTACACACGACATATACATGAAATTGACAGTTAAAATACTTGAAAACAGTGTTTTGTATGCTTTTGAATGGTTAAAACAGCAGTTTTATCTTGATTTCACCAACATTAGCCATTATACACGACAGAAACGTGAATATAACAGTTTAAATACTTGAAAACAGCATTGATTTTGCAAACATAAGCCAATATACACGACATATACATGAACATGACAGTTTAAATACTTGAAAACGGTGTTTTGTATGGTTTTCAATGCTTAAAACAGCAGTTTTATCTTGATTTCACAAACATTAGCCATTATACACAACAGAAACTTGAATATGACAGTTTAAATACTTGAAAACAGCATTTTGTATGTTTTTGCAAGCTGATAACAGCTATTTTATCTTGATTTTGCTTACATAAGCCATTACTCACGACATATACGTGAATAAGACAGTTTAAATACATGAAAACAGCATTTTGTTTGTTTTTGCAAGCAAAACAGCTATTTTATCTTGATTTTGCAAACATAAGCCATTACACACGACATATACTTGAATATGACAGTTTAAATACTTAAAAACGGTGTTTTGTATGCTTTTGAATGTTTAAAACAGCAGTTTTTTCTTCATTTTACCAACATTAGCCTATATACACGACAGAAACATGAATATGACTGTTTTAATACTTGAAAACTGTGTTTGTATGCTTTTGAATGCTTAAAACAGCAGTTTTATCTTGATTTCACAAACATTAGCCATTATGCACGACAGAAATATGAATATGACTGGTTAAATACTTGAAAACAGCATTTTGCATGTTTTTGCAAGCGGAGAACAGCTATTTTATTTTGATTTTGCAAACATAAGCCACTACACACGACATATACATAAATATGACAGTTTAAATACTTGAAAACGGTGTTTTGTATGCTTTTGTATGCTTAAAACAGCACTTTTATCTTGATTTCACAAACATTAGCCATTATACACGACAGAAACATGAATATGACAGTTAATATACTTGAAAACAGCATTTTGTATGTTTTTGCAAGCTGAGAACAGCTATTTAATCTAGATTTTGCAAACATAAGCCATTACACACGACATATACATGAATATGACAGTTTAAATACTTGAAAACGGTGATTTGCATACTTTCGAATGCTTAAAACAGCAGTTTTATCTTGATTTCATCAACATTAGCTATTATACCAGACAGAAACATTAATATGACAGTTTATATACTTGAAAACAGCATTTTGTATGTGTTTGCAAGCTGAGAACAGCTATTTTATCTTGATTTTGCAAACATAAGCCATTACACACGAAATATACATGAATATGACAGTTTAAATACTTGAAAACGGTGCTTTGTATGCTTTTGAATGCTTGAAACAGCAGTTTTATCTTTATTTCACCAACATTAGCCATTATACACGACAGAAACATGAATATGACAGCTTAAATACTTGAAAACGGGGTTTTGTATGCTTTTGAATGCTTAAAACAGCAGTTTTATCTTGATTTCACCAACATTAGCCATTATACTCGACAGAAACATTAATATGACAGTTTAAATACTTAAAAACAGTATTTTGTATATTTTTGCAAGCTGAGAACAGCTATTTTATATTGATTTTGCAAACATACGCCATTACACACGACATATACATGAATATGACAGTTTAAATACTTGAAAACGATGTTTTGTATGCTTTCGAATGCTTAAAACAGCAGTTTTATCTTGATTTCACCAACATTAGCCATTATACACGACAGAAACCTGAATATGACAGTTTAAATACTTGTAAACAGCATTTTGTAAGTTTTTGCAAGATGAAAACAGCTATTTTATCTTGATTTTGCAAACATTAGCCATTACACACGACATATACATGAATATGACTGTTTAAATACTTGAAAACGGTGTTTTTTATGCTTTTGAATATTTAAAACAGCAGTTTTATCTTGATTTCAACAACATTAGCCATTATACACGACAGAAACATGAATATGACAGTTTAAATATTTGAAAACAGTGTTTTGTATGCTTTTGAATGCTTAAAACAGCAGTTTTATCTTGATTTCACCAACATTAGCCATTATACACGACAGAAACATGAATATGACAGTATAAATACTTGAAAACAGCATTTTGTATGTTTTTGCAAGCTGAGAACAGCTATTTTATCTTGAATTTGCAAACATAAGCCATTACGCACGACATATACATGAATATGACAGTTTAAATACTTGAAAACGGTGTTTTGTATGCTTTTGATTGTTTAAAACAGCAGTTTTATCTTGATTTCACCACCATTAGCCATTATACACGACAGAAACATGAATATGACAGTTTAAATACTTGAAAACGGTGTTTTGTATGCTTTCGAATGCTTAAAACAGCAGTTTTATCTTGATTTCTTCAACATTAGCCATTATACCAGACTGAAACATTAATATGACAGTTTAAATACTTGAAAACGGTGTTTTGTATGCTTTTGAATGCTTAAAACAGCAGTTTTATCTTGATTTCACCAACATTAGTCATTATACACGACAGAAACATGAATATGACAGTTGATATACTTGAAAACAGCATTTTGTATGTTTTTGCAAGCTGAGAACAGCTATTTTATCTTGATTTTGCAAACATAAGCCATTACACACGACATATACATGAATATGACAGTTTACATACTTGAAAACAGCATTTTGTATGTTTTTGCAAGCTGAAAACAGCTATTTTATCTTGATTTTGCAAACATAAGCCATTACACACGACATATACATGAATATGACAGTTTAAATACTTGAAAACGGTGTTTTGTATGCTTTCGAATGCTTAAAACAGCAGTTTTATCTTGATTTCACCAACATTAGCCATTATACACGACAGAAACATGAATATGACAGTTTAAATACTTGAAAACAGCATTTTGTATGTTTTTGCAAGCTGAGAACAGCTATTTTATCTTGATTTTGCAAACATAAGCCATTACACACGACATATACATGAATATGACAGTTTACATACTTGAAAACAGCATTTTGTATGTTTTTGCAAGCTGAAAACAGCTATTTTATCTTGATTTTGCAAACATAAGCCATTACACACGACATATACATGAATATGACAGTTTAAATACTTGAAAACGGTGTTTTGTATGCTTTCGAATGCTTAAAACAGCAGTTTTATCTTGAATTCACCAACATTAGCCATTATACACGACAAAAGCATGAATATGACAGTTTAAATACTTGAAAACAGCATTGATTTTGCAAACATAAGCCATTACACACGACATATACATGAACATGACAGTTTAAATCCTTGAAAACGGTGTTTTGTATGCTTTTGAATGCTTAAAACAGCAGTTTTATCTTGATTTCACCAACATTAGCCATTATACACGACAGAAACATGAATATAACAGTCAACATTAGCCATTATACACGACAGAAACATGAATATGACTGGTTAAATACTTGAAAACAGCATTTTGTATGTTTTTGCAAGCTGAGAACAGCTATTTTATTTTGATTTTGCAAACATAAGCCACTACACACGACGTATACATATATATGACAGTTTAAATACTTGAAAACGGTGTTTTGTATGCTTTTGAATGCTTAAAACAGCAGTTTTATCTTGATTTCAAAAACATTTGCCATTATACACGACAGAAACATGAATATGACAGTTTAAATACTAGAAAACAGCATTTTGTATGTTTTTGCAAGCTGAGAACAGCTATTTCATCTTGATTTTGCAAACATAAGCCATTACACACGACATATACATGAATAAGACAGTTTAAATACTTGAAAACGGTTTTTGTATGCTTTTGAATGCTTAAAACACCAGTTTTATCTTGATTTCACCAACATTAGTTATTATACACGACAGAAGCATGAATATGACAGTTTAAATACTTAAAAACTGCATTGATTTTGCAAACATAAGCCATTACACACGACATATACATGAACATGACAGTTTAAATACTTGAAAACGGTGTTTTGTATGCTTTTGAATGCTTAAAACAGCAGTTTTATCTTGATTTAACAAACATAAGCCATTATACAAGACAGAAACATGAATATGACAGTTGATATACTTGAAAACAGCATTTTGTATGTTTTTGCAAGCTGAGAACAGCTATTTTATCTTGATTTTGTAAACATAAGCCATTACACACGACATATACATGGATATGATAGTCTAAATACTTGAAAGCAGCATTTTGTATGTTTTTGCAAGCTGAAAACAGCTATTTTATCTTGATTTTGCAAACATATGCCATTACACACGACATATACATGAATATGACAGTTTAAATACTTTGAAAACGGTGTTTTGTATGCTTTTGATTGCTTAAAACAGCAGTTTTATCTGGATTTCACCAACATTAGCCAATATACACGACAGAAACATGAATATGACAGTTTAAATACTTGAAAACAGCATTTTGTATGTTTTTGCAAGCTGAGAACTGCTATTTTATCTTGATTTTGTAAACATAAGCCATTGCACACGACATATACATGAATATAACAGTTTAAATACTTGAAAACGGTGTTTTGTATGCTTTTGAATGCTTAAAACAGCAGTTTTATCTTGTTTCACCAACATTAGCCATTATACACGACAGAAACATAAATATGACAGTTTAAATACTTAAAAACAGCATTTTCTATGTTTTTGCAAGCTGAAAACACCTGTTTTAACTTGATTTTGCAAACATAAGCTATTACACACGACATATACATGAATATGACAGTTTCAATACTTGAAAACGGTGTTTTGTATGCTTTTGAATGCTTAAAACAGCAGTTTTATCTTGATTTCACAAACATTAGCCATTATACACGACAGAAACATGAATATGACAGTTAATATACTTGAAAACAGCATTTTGTATGTTTTTGCAAGCTGAGAACAGTTATTTTATCTAGATTTTGCAAACATAAGCCATTACACAAGACATATACATGAATGTAACAAGCGTATTTTTGCTAAGGCTTTCAAATTGTTCCGTCGTTCTGTGAGTGTCACGTACTGTCGGCGGATTCATTTTTATTTGACGAGTAAAGTTTATTGGACCTGCAGTCCCAAAATTTCTAAATTTACTTTTTCCATGTAAGAATTTACTATCCTTATTTAGAAAATATTCCGGTTATGGGTTTTATGGTTGGAGCGCTAGTCCCTTCATTTTATTGAGGTTCCTTTGAACCGGCGGCGTTTTGATCCGACCTTCAGCGGTATTTGTCGCTGAAGGTCAAGCTAGAATTTCTCTTCGCTCCTTCGGGGGCGTAGCGATCTTCTGGTTTGGGACCGATTTTGCACTTGGCCGTATTGGTGTCCGGTCTCTGGGGGTGGTTTTAAACTTATGGTATTGGTTATTTTACTTAAAAAGGGGCAGGCCGATTCCCTTGCATTTTGGAAAGGGAACGACGAAAAACTTACGTTTTTGACATAACTTTCAAGCTTCAGTCAGTCGTTTTCCGCGTTTCGTAAAACCAACATAAAAAGTGCTAAGTCGGGTCCCGGTGGTGTAGCGAAGCTTTAACGGTATAGTTTATTGTGAAAGTTATTTTCTTCTACTCCAAGCTGAAAATTGAGAGCCGACTTCCCTGCTGAAGCGGACTGAAAGATGTATAACTGTAAGTAAATTGTCTGTCGCTTACCTACTTAAGAATAAACATATCTATTTGTATAACCGGGACCACGCAGTTACTTTGTAAAATATTGTAGGTAGTTTATATAAGTGGCTTATTCTCTTTGTGTTTGAATATAATTGTATATGTGTTAATCATTTGCTAATTCTTTCTTTTTATATTTTTATACATTTTAAACATATTGCGTTCTACATACATACATAACATAACATCACGCTATGTCCCACTTAATGGGGTAGCACGAACCCAGAAAAACAGTCAACCAACAATCAATCTCCTCCAAACATTCCTATCCTGACACACAACTTTCGCCTCGTCCACATTCATAGTGCGATTCATACATGCTCGTTTATTCTTCACACTCGGAATCATTCGTTCACGCAACAAACCATCAATCATACCCAACCAGTTATTCCTCGGACGCCCGCGCAATCGTTCACCTTCAATCTCACCCTCATATATTAGTTTCACCAACCTTTCATTCGACATTCGCTCAACATGTCCAAACCACCTCAACTGACTCACTCCCACTTTCTTAACAACATTCTTCTCAATCTCACACTCATCATACACCAATGTATTCCGTATACGATCACGTCTCGTATACCCACATACTCCTCTCAAATATCTCATTTCCACAGCAGTTATACGTCGTTCATGCTTCTTCATCCACACCCAACATTCAGAACCATACATCAATGTAGGCACTAACACACCATTATAAACACTCAAACGAGCATCTCTAGATACATTCACGTTTCGAGCAAATGTACCCAGAGCACCCAATACCTTGCACCCTGCAGACACACGCCTTTCAATCTCCCGGTCAATACGTCCATCCCTCGAGAACATACTACCCAAATATACAAATTCATTCACTTGTTCCAATCTCACACCATTCACTGAAACATTACAATCAGTCACCAAATCATTCTTCTCAAACACCAACACTTTACATTTATCGACATTCAATAGCAGATTTAAACCTTTCCCTACTTCATTTATGCTCACAATCATTCTTCTCAATTGCTCCTCAGTTTCACCCAACACAACAACATCATCCGCATAAGCTAACGCAGGCACTACACGTCCACCAATACGTACACCATCCGTTCCATTCAATGCCTTTCGTAACAACACATCCATATACAAATTAAACAACCAAGGAGACATTCCACAACCCTGTTTCACACCAACATCTATACAAAACCAATCACTCAATCTACCATCAACTCTCACCGCAGCCTCACTTCCTTCATACAACGCTCGAATCGCTCCCAACAAATTACCATCCACACCGTACTCTACAAGTACATCCCACATAGTCTCTCGAAGAACACTGTCATACGCTTTCTTTAAATCGAGAAAGCCACAGTACACCTTTTTGTTCTTATCAAGTGACTTCTCAACAATCATTCGAAGAGAAAACAATTGATCTACACAACCTCTCTCAGGCAAAAAACCTCCTTGCATACCACTTAACTTCGAAATTGTTAAGGCTCGCACCTTATGAATTAAGATTTTTCCATACAACTTCCCTACCACACTCAATAAACTTATCGCTCGAAAATTTGTACATTCACTCGAACTGCCTTTGCCTTTAAATAAAGGACAAATAACAGCACGTTTCCAATCATCAGGAGCCACACACCGTTTCAAACAAAATCTGAACAAATAAACTAACCAATCAAATAATCTTTCACCACCATATTTCAACATTTCATTTGTTATGCCATCCAAACCGGGAGCCTTACCATTCTTTAGACGCATCAATGCAAAGCTGACATCACCTTCATCTATATCCCATTCAACGTTTCTAGCATTTCTTGCATTTCCTCCTCTATTATTCACTCCATTTACACCACCATACAATTCCTTAAAATACTCACACCATCTATTCCTAACATCTGACTCATTCCACAACAAATCACCATTCGCACTCTTAATTGCTTTCACTGGTCTTGTACTCCCACCTCTCAATCTCTTTACAGTCTGCCAAAACATTCTCTTATTCATACTAAAATCATTCGTTAATCTTTCACTCATCAATTCATCAAAACGTGCCTTACTTTCTCTTACGATTCTCTTGACACATTTATTCTTCCTCTTGTATTCCATCAGGCATTCATCACGCAAAGTTCCTGGTACATCCTTCACATTCAAAAATTTCAAATACGCCCTCTTTTTCTCCTCAATTGCTTCTTTCACTTCTTCATTCCACCATGCATTCCTCGATCGACAGCCTAACTTACATTCACCACAAATTTCTTTCGCACATTGAAGGACAATGCCCTTAAATTTCACCCAAACATCATTTATGCAACAATCAAAATTAGGCTCACATTCAGGCAAAGATTCGTTCAATTTCTCTACAAATAACCCTCGAACATCCTCATTCTGCAAAACATTGGATTTCACACGAAACAAGCTCCCAGAACCTTGTAACCGCATTCTCCAACACTTACCTAGACGTATACGGGACACAACCAAATAATGGTCATTCGTTCCAAGCTCAGCCCCTCTTTTTACACGCGTATCAACAACCAAACTCCTCAAGCGCTCATCATACAAAACAAAATCAATCACGCTACGTCTATTCGTACTTACATTCTCCCATGTATATATATGAGCTAACTTATGCTTAAAAATGGAATTGGATATGAAGAGGTTCCGCTCCATACAAAAAGAGACTATTTTCCTACCGTTATCATTCACTCTAGAATCCCCAAATTTACCTAACACGCTACCAGACACACTACTCTTTACACCCACCCAACCATTCAAATCACCACAAACAATCACTTTCTCGCCAGGATCACACGCATCAATCACGCTATCTAACAAATTCCAAAATTGATCCTTTGCAAGATCACTTTCAGATTCAGTTGGGCCGTAAACGGACACAACGAAGATTCTATGAAAGCCTACCTTTAATCTGCACCATAAAATTCTCTCCGAAATACAACCATAATTTCTAATACATGCTTTCATTCGTTCACTTACAACCATACCCACACCATGTTTCGCTCTAGCATTCGCACACACACCCGACCATAAACAAAACATTCCATCCACCTCTTCCTCGCCACAACCTTTCTGCATCGTTTCGCTCACACATAAAACATCCACATTATACGTACGCATTGCAGACATCAATTCATTTTTCTTTCCATTTATACCTCTCACATTCCACGTAGCAAACTTACATTCATCAAACTTCGCCCATTTATTCTTCATTTTCACAAAATGAAAGATTGAAAAGGAAACGGGTTCTCTCGGTACAAGAGTAGGAGTCAAGGTAGCTTACCAGGCTTATCCTTGATAAAGAAAGAAAGGTAATAAATTATAACATACACTTAAATATACATTGACAAACCCGTAACTATCCCGTAACCAATGTAAATAAAATGAAAAAACGTCAAAAAATTATGCAAAATTATAAAAATTAACCTAAACTTGAATATAAATTAAAGATAATACTTAGCTTTATTATGTGTGAGGTGCTGAAACCAAATATCACTAAATCTCAGTAGAGGAAGGCGAAAAACCCAATCAAAACGTCAAAAATTAGACCAGATGACAGGAACGCACCTACTTCTGTTTAATATATATATATATATTGCGTTCTATCTCTATTAAATATTTATATAGTTAAATTTATTTATTGTCTGATTCAAAATTGACTCTCCCGTTCCTCCACAAGTTTTTTGAACATAGTTTTTTTAGTAACCAACCGGTTACATGAATATGACAGTTTATATACTTGAAAATGGTGTTTTGTATGCTTTTGATTGCTTAAAACAGCAGTTTCATCTAGATTTCACCAACATTAGCCATTATACACGACAGAAACATGAATGTGACCGTTTAAATACTTGAAAACAGCATTTTGTATGTTTTTGCAAGCTGAGAACTGCTATTTTATCTTGATTTTGCAAACATAAGCCATTACACACGACATATACATGAATATGACAGTTTAAATACTTGAAAACGGTGTTTTGTAAGCTTTTGATTGCTTAAAACAGCAGTTTAATCTTGCTTTCACCAACATTAGACATTATACACGACAGAAACATGAATATGACTGTTTAAATACTTGAAAACAGCATTTTGTATGTTTTTGCAAGCTGAGAACTGCTATTTTATCTTGATTTTGCAACACGACATACACATGAATATGACAGTATAAATACTTGAAAACGGTGTTTTGTATGCTTTTGAATGCTTAAAAAAGCGGTTTTATCTTGATTTCACCAATATTAGCCATTATACAGGACAGAAACATGAATATGACAGTTTAAATACTTGAAAACAGCATTTTGAGTGTTTTTGCAAGCTGAGAATAGCTATTTTATTTTGATTTTGCAAACATAAGCCATTGCACACGACATATATATGAATATTACAGTTTAAATACTTGAAAACTGTGTTTTGTATGCTTTTGAATGCTTAAAACAGCAGTTTTATCTTGATTTCACCAACATTAGCCATTAAACACGACAGAAACATAAAAATGACAGTTTAAATACTTAAAAACAGCATTTTCTATGTTTTTGTAAGCTGAAAACACCTGTTTTAACTTGATTTTGCAAACATAAGCCATTACACACGACATATACATGAATATGAGAGTTAAAATACTTGAAAACGGTGTTTTGTATGCTTTTAATAGTAAAAACAGCAGTTTTATCTTGATTTCACCAACATTAGCCATTATACACGACAGAAACATGAATATAACATTTTAAATACTTGAAAACAGCATTGATTTTGCAAACATAAGCCATTATACACTACATATACATAAACATGACAGTTTAAATACTTGAAAACGGGGTTTTGTATGCTTTTGAATGCTTAAAACAACAGTTTTATCTTGATTTCACAAACATTAGCCATTATACACAACAAAAACATGAATATGACAGTTTAAATACTTGAAAACAGCATTTTGTATGTTTTTGCAAGCTGAAAACAGCTATTTTATCTTGATTTTGCAAACATAAGCCATTACACACGACATATACATGAATATGACAGTGTAAATACTTGAAAACAGCATTTTGTATGTTTTTGCAAGCTGAAAACAGCTATTTTATCTTGATTTTGCAAACATAAGCCATTACACACGACATATACATGAATATGACAGTTAAAATACTTGAAAACGGTGTTTTGTATGCTTTTAATGGTTAAAACAGCAGTTTTATCTTGATTTCACTAACATTAGCCATTATACACGACAGAAACATGAATATAACATTTTAAATACTTGAAAACAGCATTGATTTTGCAAACATAAGCCATTATACACTACATATACATAAACATGACAGTTTAAATACTTGAAAACGGTGTTTTGTATGCTTTTGAATGCTTAAAACAGCAGTTTTATCTTGATTTCACAAACATTAGCCATTATACACAACAGAAACATGAATATGACAGTTTAAATACTTGAAAACAGCATTTTGTATGTTTTTGCAAGCTGAAAACAGCTATTTTATCTTGATTTTGCAAACATAAGCCATTACACACGACATATACATGAATATGATAGTGTAAATACTTGAAAACAGCATTTTGTATGTTTTTGCAAACTGAAAACAGCTATTTTATCTTGATTTTGCAAACATAAGCCATTACACACGACATATACATGAATATGACAGTTTAAATACTTGAAAACGGTGTTTTGTATGCTTTTGATTGCTTAAAACAGCAGTTTTATCTTGATTTCACCAACATTAGCCATTATACACGACAGAAACATGAATATGACAGTTTAAATACTTGAAAACAGCATTTTGTATGTTTTTGCAAGTTGAGAACAGCTATTTTATCTTGATTTATGCAAACATAAGCCATTACACACGACATATACATGAATATGACAGTTTAAATACTTGTAAACAGCATTTTGTATGTTTTTGCAAGCTGAAAACAGCTATTTTATCTTGATTTTGCAAACATTAGCCATTACACACGACATATACATGAATATGACAGTTTAAATACTTAGAAACGGTGTTTTGTATGATTTTGAATGCTTAAAACAGCAGTTTTATCTTGATTCCACCAACATTAGCCATTATACACGACAGAAACATCAATATGACAGTTTAAATACTTGAAAACAGCATTGATTTTGCAAACATAAGCCATTATACACGACATATACATGAACATGACAGTTAAAATACTTGAAAACGGTGTTTTGTATGCTCTTGATTGCTTAATACAGCTGTTTTATCTTGATTTCACAAACATTAGCCATTATACACAACAGAAACATGAATATGACAGTTTAAATATTGAAAACAGCATTTTGTATGTTTTTTGCAAGCTGAGAACTGCTATTTTATCTTGAGTTTGCAAACATAAGCCATTACACACTTCATATACATGAATATGAAAGTTTAAATACTTGAAAACGGTGTTTTGTATGCTTTTGAATGCTTAAAACAGCAGTTTTGTCTTGATTTCACCAACATTAGCCATTACACACGACATACACATGAATATGACAGTTTAAATACTTGAAAACGGTGTTTTGTATGCTTTTGAATGCTTAAAACAGCAGTTTTTTTTTTATTTCACCAACATTAGCCATTATACACGACAGAAACATGAATATGACAGGTTAAATACTTGAAAACAGCATTTTGTAAGTTTTTGCAAGCTAAGAACAGCTATTTTATCTTGATTTTGCAAACATAAGCCATTACACACGACATATGCATGAATATGACAGTTTAAGTACATGAAAACAGCATTTTGTATGTTTTTGCAAGCTGAAAACAGCCATTTCATCTTGATTTTGCAAACATAAGCCATTACACACGACATATACATGAATATGACAGTTTATATACTTGAAAACGGTGTTTTGTATGCTTTTGAATGCTTAAAACAGCAGTTTTTTCTTGATTTCACCAACATTAGCCTATATACACGACAGAAACATGAATATGACAGTTTTAATACTTGAAAACGGTGTTTTGTATGCTTTTGAATGCTTAAAACAGCAGTTTTATCCTGATTTCACAAACATTAGCCATTATACACAACAGAAACATGAATATGACAGTTTAAATACTTAAAAACAGCATTTTCTATGTTTTTGTAAGCTGAAAACACCTGTTTTAACTTGATTTTGCATACATAAGCCATTACACACGACATATACATGAATATGACAGTTAAAATACTTGAAAACGGTGTTTTGAGTGCTTTTGAATGCTTAAAACAGCAGTTTTATCTTGATTTTACAAACATTATCCATTATACACGACAGAAACATGAATATAACAGTTTAAATACTTGAAAACAGCATTGATTTTGCAAACATAAGCCAATATACACGACATATACATGAACATGACAGTTTAAATACTTGAAAACGGTGTTTTGTATGCTTTTGAATGCTTAAAACAGCAGTTTTATCTTGATTTCACAAACATTAGCCATTATACACGACAGAAGCATGAATATGACAGTTTAAGTACTTGAAAACAGCATTGATTTTGCAAACATAAGCCATTACACACGACATATAAATAAATATTACAGGTTAAATACTTGAAAACGGTGTTTTGTATGCTTTTGAATGCTTAAAACAGCAGTTGTTTCTTGATTTCACCAACATTAGCCATTATACACGACAGAAACATGAATATAACTGGTTAAATACTTGAAAACAGCATTTTGTATGTTTTTGCAAGCTGAGAACAGCTATTTTATTTTGATTTTACAAATATAAGCAATTACACACGACATATACATGAATATGACAGTTTAAATACTTGAAAGCGGTGTTTTGTATGCTTTTGAATGCTTAAAACAGCAGTTTTATCTTGATTTCACCAACATTAGCCAATATACACGACAGAAACATGAATATGACAGTTTAAATACTTGAAAACAGCATTTTGTATGTTTTTGCAAGCTAAGAACAGCTATTTTATCTTGATTTTGCAAACATAAGCCATTACACACGACATATACATGAATATGACAGTTTAAATACTTGAAAACAGCATTTTGTATGTTTTTGCAAGATGAAAACAGTTATTTTTTCTTGATTTTGCAAACATAAGCCATTACAACGACATATACATGAATATGACAGTTTAAATACTTGAACACGGTGTTTTGTATGCTTTTGAATGCTTAAAACGGCAGTTTTATCTTGATTTCACAAACATTAGCCATTATACAAGACAGAAACATGAATATGACAGTTGATATACTTGAAAACAGCATTTTGTATGTTTTTGCAAGCTGAGAACAGCTATTTTATCTTGATTTTGCAAACATAAGCCATTACACACGACAAATACATGAATATGACAATTTAAAAATTGAA
>CAWWDY010001132.1:0-39403 GCA_963942605.1 Poecilus cupreus | reverse complement strand
AAAGTAAGATAAAAATGCTGTTTTAGGCATGAAAAAGCATACAAAACACCGTTTTCAAGTATTTAAACTGTCATATTCGTGTTTCTGTCGTGTATAATAGCTAATGTTGGTGAAAGCAAGATAAAAATGCTGTTTTAAGCATGCAAAAGCATACAAAACACAGTTTTCAAGTATTTAAACTGTCATATTCATGTATATGTCGTGTGTAATGGCTTATGTTTGCAAAATTAAGATAAAATAGCTGTTTTCAGCTTGCAAAAACATACAAAATGCTGTTTTCAAGTATTTAAACTGTCATATTCATGTTTTTGTCGTGTATAATAGCTAATGTTGGTGAAAGCAAGATAAAAATGCTGGTTTATGCATACAAAAGCATACAAAACACCGTTTTCAAGTATTTAAAGTTTCATATTCATGTTTCTGTCGTGTTTAATAGCTAATGTTGGTGAAAGCAATATAAAAATGCTGTTTTAAGCATGCAAAAGCATACAGAACACCGTTTTCAAGTATTTAAACTGTCATATTCATGTATATGTCGTGTGTAATGGCTTATGTTTGCAAAATCAAGATAAACTAGCTGTTTTCAGCTTGCAAAACATGCAAAATGCTGTTTTCAAGTATTTAAACTGTCATATTCATGTTTCTGTCGTGCATAATAGCTAATATTTCTGGAAGCAAGATAAAAATGCTGTTTTAAGCATGCAAAAGCATACAAAACACCGTTTTCAAGTATTTAAACTGTCATATTCATGTATATATTGTGTGTAATGGCTTATGTTTGCAAAATCAAGATAAAATAGCTGTTTTCAGCATGCAAAAACATAAAAAATGCTGTTTTCAAGTATTTAAATTGACATATTCATGTTTCTGTCATGTATAATAGCTAATGTTGGTGAAAGCAAGATAAAAATGCTGTTTTAAGCATGCAAAAGCATACAAAACACCGTTTTCAAGTATTTAAACTGTCACATTCATGTATATGTCGTGTGTAATGGCTTCTGTTTGCAAAATCAAGATAAAATAGCTGTTTTCAGCTTGCAAAAACATACAAAATGCTGTTTTCAAGTATTTAAACTGTCATATTCATGTTTATGTCGTGTATAATAGCTAATGTTGCTGAAAGCAAGATAAAAATGCTGTTTTAAGCATGCAAACGCATACAAAACACCGTTTCCAAGTATTTAAACTGTCATATTCATGTTTCTGTCGTGTATAATAGCTAATGTTGGTGAAAGCAAGACAAAAATGCGGTTTTAAGCATGCAAAAGCATACAAAACACCGTTTTCAAGTATTTAAACTGTCATATTCATGTTTCTGTCGTGTATAATAGCTAATGTTGGTGAAAGCAAGATACAAATTCTGTTTTAAGCATGCAAAAGCATCCAAAACACCGTTTACAAGTATTTAACTGTCATATTCATGTATATGTCGTGTGTAATGGCTTATGTTTGCAAAATCAAGATAAAATAGCTGTTTTCAGCTTGCAAAAACATGCAAAATGCTGTTTTCAAGTATTTAAACTGTCATAATCATGTTTCTGTCGTGTATAATAGCTAATGTTGGTGAAAGCAAGATACAAATGCTGTTTAAAGCATGCAGAAGCATACAGAACACCGTTTTCAAGTATTTAAACTGTCATATTCATGTATATGTCGTGTGTAATGGCTTATGTTTGCAAAATCAAGATAAAATAGCTGTTTTCAGCTTGCAAAAACATACAAAATGCTGTTTTCAAGTATTTAAACTGTCATATTCATGTTTCTGTCGTGTATAATAACTAATGTTGATGAAAGCAAGATAAAAATGCTGTTTTAAAAATGCAAAAGCATACAAAATACCGTTTTCAAGTATTTAAACTGTCATATTCATGTTTCTGTCGTGTATAATAGCTAATGTTGGTGAAAGCAAGATAAAAATGCTGTTTTAAGCATGCAAAAGCATACAAAACACCGTTTTCAAGTATTTAAACTGTCATATTCATGTATATGTCGTGTGTAATGGCTAATGTTGGTGAAAGCAAGATCAAAATGCTGGTTTAAGCATGCAAAAGCATACAAAACACCGTTTTCAAGTATTTAAAGTGTCATATTCATGTTTCTGTCGTGTTTAATAGCTAATGTTGGTGAAAGCAGTATAAAAATTCTGTTTTAAGCATGCAAAAACATACAAAACACCGTTTTCAAGTATTTAAACTGTCATATTCATGTATATGTCGTGTGTAATGGCTTATGTTTGCAAAATCAAGATAAAATAGCTGTTTTCAGCTTGCAAAAACATAAAAAATGCTGTTTACAAGTATTTAAATTGTCATATTCATGTTTCTGTCATGTATAATAGCTAATGTTGGTGAAAGCAAGATAAAAATGCTGTTTTAAGCAAGCAAAAGCATACAAAACAACGTTTTCAAGTATTTAAACTGTCATATTAATGTTTCTGTCGTGTATAATAGCTAATGTTGGTGAAAGCAAGATAAAAATGCTGTTTTTAGCATGCAAAAGCATACAAAACATCGTTTTCAAGTATTTAAACTGTCATATTCATGTAAATGTCGTGTGTAATGGCTAATGTTTGCTAAATCAAGATAAAATAGCTGTTTTCAGCTTGCAAAAACATACAAAATGCTGTTTTCAAGTATTTAAACTGTCATATTCATGTTTTTGTCGTGTATAATGGCTAATGTTGGTGAAAGCAAGATCAAAATGCTGGTTTAAGCATGCAAAAGCATACAAAACACCGTTTTCAAGTATTTAAAGTGTCATATTCATGTTTCTGTCGTGTTTAATAGCTAATGTTGGTGAAAGCAGTATAAAAATTCTGTTTTAAGCATGCAAAAACATACAAAACACCGTTTTCAAGTATTTAAACTGTCATATTCATGTATATGTCGTGTGTAATGGCTTATGTTTGCAAAATCAAGATAAAATAGCTGTTTTCAGCTTGCAAAAACATAAAAAATGCTGTTTACAAGTATTTAAATTGTCATATTCATGTTTCTGTCATGTATAATAGCTAATGTTGGTGAAAGCAAGATAAAAATGCTGTTTTAAAGCAAGCAAAAGCATACAAAACAACGTTTTCAAGTATTTAAACTGTCATATTAATGTTTCTGTCGTGTATAATAGCTAATGTTGGTGAAAGCAAGATAAAAATGCTGTTTTAAGCATGCAAAAGCATACAAAACATCGTTTTCAAGTATTTAAACTGTCATATTCATGTATATGTCGTGTGTAATGGCTAATGTTTGCTAAATCAAGATAAAATAGCTGTTTTCAGCTTGCAAAAACATACAAAATGCTGTTTTCAAGTATTTAAACTGTCATATTCATGTTTTTGTCGTGTATAATGGCTAATGTTGGTGAAAGCAAGATCAAAATGCTGGTTTAAGCATGCAAAAGCATACAAAACACCGTTTTCAAGTATTTAAAGTGTCATATTCATGTTTCTGTCGTGTTTAATAGCTAATGCTGGTGAAAGCAGTATAAAAATTCTGTTTTAAGCATGCAAAAACATACAAAACACCGTTTTCAAGTATTTAAACTGTCATATTCATGTATATGTCGTGTGTAATGGCTTATGTTTGCAAAATCAAGATAAAATACCTGTTTTCAGCTTGCAAAAACATACAAAATGCTGTTTTCTAGTATTTAAACTGTCATAGTCATGTTTCTGTCGTGTATAATAGCTAATGTTTGTGGAAGCAAGATAAAAATGCTGTTTTAAGCATGCAAAAGCATACAAAACACCGTTTTCAAGTATTTAAACTGTCATATTCATGTTTCTGTCGTGCATAATAGCTAATGTTGGTGAAAGCAAGATAAAAATGCTGTTTTAAGCATGCAAAAGCATACAAAACATCGTTTTCAAGTATTTAAACTGTCATATTCATGTATATGTCGTGTGTAATGGCTTATGTTTGCAAAATCGAGATAAAATAGCTGTTTTCAGCTTGCAAAAACATACAAAATGCTGTTTTCAAGTATTTAAACTGTCATATTCATGTTTATGTCGTGTATAATAGTTAATGTTGATGAAAGCAAGATAAAAATGCTGTTTTAAGCATGCAAACGCATACAAAACACCGTTTTCAAGTATTTAAACTGTCATATACATGTTTCTGTCGTGTATAATAGCTAATGTTGGTTAAAGCAAGATAAAAATGCTGTTTTAAGCATGCAAAAGCATACAAAACACCGTTTTCAAGTATTTAAACTGTCATATTCATGTTTCTGTCGTGCATAATAGCTAATGTTGGTGAAAGCAAGATAAAAATGCTGTTTTAAGCATGCAAAAGCATAAAAACACCGTTTTCAAGTATTTAAACTGTCATATTCATGTATATGTTGTGTGTAATGGCTTATGTTTGCAAAATCAAGATAAAATAGCTGTTTTCAACTTGCAAAAACATACAAAATGCTGTTTTCAAGTATTTAAATTGTCATATTCATGTTTCTGTCGCGTATAATAGCTAATGTTGGTGAAAGCAAGATAAAAATGCTGTTTTAAGCATGCAAAAGCTTACAAAACACCGTTTTCAAGTATTTAAACTGTCATTTTCATGTATATGTCGTGTGTAGTGGCTTATGTTTGCAAAATCAAGATAAAATATCTGTTTTCAGCTTACAAAAACATACAAAATGCTGTTTTCAAGTATTTAAACTGTCATAAAAATGCTGTTTTAAGCATGCAAAAGCATACAAAACACCGTTTTCAAGAATTTAAACTGTCATATTCATGTATATGTCGTGTGTAATGGCTTATGTTTGCAAAATCAAGATAAAATAGCTGTTTTCAGCTTGCAAAAACATACAAAATGCTATTTTCAAGTATTTAAATTGTCATATTCATGTTTCTGTCGTGTATAATAGCTAATGTTGGTGAAAGTAAGATACAAATGCTGTTTTAAGCTTGCAAAAGCATACAAAACAACGTTTTCAAGAATTTAAACTGTCATATTCATGTATATGTCGTGTGTAATGGCTTCTGTTTGCAAAATCAAGATAAAATAGCTATTTTCAGTTGGCAAAAACATACAAATTGCTGTTTTCAAGTATTTAAACTGTCATATTCATGTTTATGTCGTGTATAATAGTTAATGTTGATGAAAGCAAGATAAAAATGCTGTTTTAAGCATGCAAACGCATACAAAACACCGTTTTCAAGTATTTAAACTGTCATATTCATGTTTCTGTCGTGTATAATAGCTAATGTTGGTGAAAGCAAGATAAAAATGCTGTTTTAAGCATGCAAAAGCATAAAAACACCGTTTTCAAGTATTTAAACTGTCATATTAATGTATATGTTGTGTGTAATTGCTTATGTTTGCAAAATCAAGATAAAATAGCTGTTTTCAACTTGCAAAACATACAAAATGCTGTTTTCAAGTATTTAAATTGTCATATTCATGTTTCTGTCGCGTATAATAGCTAATGTTGGTGAAAGCAAGATAAAAATGCTGTTTTAAGCATGCAAAAGCTTACAAAACACCGTTTTCAAGTATTTAAACTGTCATATTCATGTATATGTCGTGTGTAATGGCTTATGTTTGCAAAATCAAGATAAAATAGCTGTTTTCAGCTTGCAAAAACATACAAAATGCTGTTTTCAAGTATTTAAACTGTCATATTCATGTTTCTGTCGTGTATAATAGCTAATGTTGGTGAAAGCAAGATAAAAATGCTGTTTTAAGCATGCAAACGCATACAAAACACCGTTTTCAAGTATTTAAACTGTCATATTCATGTTTCTGTCGTGCATAATAGCTAATGTTGGTGAAAGCAAGAAAAAAATGCTGTTTTAAGCATGCAAAAGCATACAAAACACCGTTTTCAAGTATTTAAACTGTCATTTTCATGTTTCTGTCGTGTATAATAGCTAATGTTAGTGAAAGCAAGATAAAAATGCTATTTTAAGCATGCAAAAGTATACAAAACACCGTTTTCAAGTATTTAAACTGTCATATTCATGTATATGTCGTGTGTAATGGCTTATGTTTGCAAAATCAAGATAAAATAGTTGTTTTCAGCTTGCAAAAACATACAAAATGCTGTTTTTAAGTATTTAAACTGTCATATTCATGTTTCTGTCGTGTATAATAGCTAATGTTGGTGAAAGCAAGATAAAAATGCTGTTTTAGGCATGAAAAAGCATACAAAACACCGTTTTCAAGTATTTAAACTGTCATATTCATGTTTCTGTCGTGTATAATAGCTAATGTTGTTGAAAGCAAGATAAAAATGCTGTTTCAATCATGCAAAAGCATACAAAACACCGTTTTCAAGTATTTAAACTATCATATTCATGTATATGTCGTGTGTAATGGCTTATGTTTTCAAAATCAAGATAAAATAGCTGTTTTCAGCTTGCAAAAACATACAAAATGCTGTTTTCAAGTATTTAAACTGTCATATTCATGTTTCTGTCGTGTATAATAGCTAATGTTGGTGAAAGCAAGATAAAAATGCTGTTTTAAGCATGCAAAAGCATACAAAACACCGTTTTCAAGTATTTAAACTTTCATATTCATGTAAATGTCGTGTGTAATGGCTTATGTTTACAAAATCAAGATAAAATAGCTGTTTTCAGCTTGCAAAGACATACAAATTGCTGTTTTCAAGTATTTAAACTGTCATATTCATGTTTTTGTCGTGTATAATAGCTAATGTTGGTGAAAACAAGATAAAAATGCTGTTTTAGGCATGAAAAAGCATACAAAACACCGTTTTCAAGAGTTTAAACTGTCATATTCATGTTTCTGTCGTGTATAATAGCTAATGTTGGTGAAAGCAAGATAAAAATGCTGGTTTATGCATACAAAAGCATACAAAACACCGTTTTCAAGTATTTAAAGTTTCATATTCATGTTTCTGTCGTGTTTAATAGCTAATGTTGGTGAAAGCAATATAAAAATGCTGTTTTAAGCATGCAAAAGCATACAGAACACCTTTTTCAAGTATTAAAACTGTCATAATCATGTATATGTCGTGTGTAATGGCTTATGTTTGCAAAATCAAGATAAAATAGCTGTTTTCAGCTTGCAAAAACATACGAAATGCTGTTTTCAAGTATTAAAATTGTCATATTCATGTTTCTGTCGTGTATATTAGCTAATGTTGGTGAAAGCAAGATAAAAATGCTGTTTTAAGCATGCAAAAGCATACAAAACACCGTTTTCAAGTATATAAACTGTCATATTCATGTATATGTCGTGTGTAATGGCTTATGTTTGAAAAATCAAGATAAAATGGCTGCTTTCAGCTTGCAAAAACACAAAATTCTGTTTTCAAGTATTTAAACGATCATATTCAAGTTTCTGTCGTGTATAATAGCTAATGTTGGTGAAAGCAAGATAAAAATGCTGTTTTAAGCATGCAAAAGCATACAAACCACCGTTTTCAAGAATTTAAACTGTCATATTCATGTATATGTCGTGTGTAATGGCTTATGTTTGCAAAATCAAGATAAAATAGCTGTTTTCAGCTTGCAAAAACATACAAAATGCTGTTTTCAAGTATTTAAATTGTCACATTAATGTTTCTGTCGTTTATAATAGCTAATGTTGGTGAAAGTAAGATAAAAATGCTGTTTTAAGCTTGCAAAAGCATACAAAACAACGTTTTCAAGAATTTAAACTGTCATATTCATGTATATGTCGTGTGTAATGGCTTCTGTTTGCAAAATCAAGATAAAATAGCTTTTTTCAGCTTGCAAAAACATACAAAATGCTGTTTTCAAGTATTTAAACTGTCATATTCATGTTTCTGTCGTGTATAATAGCTAATGTTTGTGGAAGCAAGATAAAAATGCTGTTTTAAGCATGCAAAAGCATACAAAACACCGTTTTCAAGTATTTAAACTGTCATATTCATGTTTCTGTCGTGTATAATAGCTAATGTTGGTGAAAGCAAGATAAAAATGCTGTTTTAAGCATGCAAAAGCATTCAAAACACCGTTTTCAAGTATTTAAACTGTCATATTCACGTTTCTGTCGTGTATAATAGCTAATGTTGGTGAAAGCAAGATAAAAATGCTGTTTTAAGCATGCAAAAGCATACAAAACACCGTTTTCAAATATTAAAACTGTCATATTCATGTATATGTTGTGTAATGGCTTATGTTTGCAAAATCAAGATAAAATAGCTGTTTTCAGCTTGCAAAAACATACAAAATGCTGTTTTCAAGTTTTTAAACTGTCATATTCATGTTTCTGTCGTGTATAATAGCTAATGTTGGTGAAATCAAGATAAAATTGCTGTTTTAAGCATGCAAAAGCATACAAAACACCGTTTTTAAGTATATAAATTGTCATATTCATGTATATGTCGTGTGTAATGGCTTATGTTTGCAAAATTAAGATAAAATAGCTGTTTTCAGCTTGCAAAAACATACAAAATGCTGTTTTCAAGTATTTAAACTGTCATATTCATGTTTCTGTCGTGTATAATAGCTAATGTTTGTGGAAGCAAGATAAAAATGCTGTTTTAAGCATGCAAAAGCATACAAAACACCGTTTTCAAGTATTTAAACTGTCATATTCATGTATATGTCGTGTGTAGTGGCTTATGTTTGCAAAATCAAGATAAAATAGCTGTTTTCAGCTTGAAAAAACATACAAAATGCTGTTTTCAAGTATTTAAACTGTCATATTCATGTTTCTGTCGTGTATAATAGCTAATGTTAGTGAAAGCAAGATAAAAATGCAGTTTTAAGCATGCAAACGCATACAAAACACCGTTTTCAAGTATTTAAACTGTCATATACATGTTTCTGTCGTGTATAATAGCTAATGTTGGTTAAAGCAAGATAAAAATGCTGTTTTAAGCATGCAAAAGCATACAAAACACCGTTTTCAAGTATTTAAACTGTCATATTCATGTTTCTGTCGTGTATAATAGCTAATGTTGGTGAAAGCAAGATAAAAATGCTGTTTTAAGCATGCAAAAGCATAAAAACACCGTTTTCAAGTATTTAAACTGTCATATTCATGTATATGTTGTGTAATGGCTTATGTTTGCAAAATCAAGATAAAATAGCTGTTTTCAGCTTGCAAAAACATACAAAATGCTGTTTTCAAGTTTTTAAACTGTCATATTCATGTTTCTGTCGTGTATAATAGCTAATGTTGGTGAAATCAAGATAAAATTGCTGTTTTAAGCATGCAAAAGCATACAAAACACCGTTTTTAAGTATATAAATTGTCATATTCATGTATATGTCGTGTGTAATGGCTTATGTTTGCAAAATTAAGATAAAATAGCTGTTTTCAGCTTGCAAAAACATACAAAATGCTGTTTTCAAGTATTTAAACTGTCATATTCATGTTTCTGTCGTGTATAATAGCTAATGTTTGTGGAAGCAAGATAAAAATGCTGTTTTAAGCATGCAAAAGCATACAAAACACCGTTTTCAAGTATTTAAACTGTCATATTCATGTATATGTCGTGTGTAGTGGCTTATGTTTGCAAAATCAAGATAAAATAGCTGTTTTCAGCTTGAAAAAACATACAAAATGCTGTTTTCAAGTATTTAAACTGTCATATTCATGTTTCTGTCGTGTATAATAGCTAATGTTAGTGAAAGCAAGATAAAAATGCAGTTTTAAGCATGCAAACGCATACAAAACACCGTTTTCAAGTATTTAAACTGTCATATACATGTTTCTGTCGTGTATAATAGCTAATGTTGGTTAAAGCAAGATAAAAATGCTGTTTTAAGCATGCAAAAGCATACAAAACACCGTTTTCAAGTATTTAAACTGTCATATTCATGTTTCTGTCGTGTATAATAGCTAATGTTGGTGAAAGCAAGATAAAAATGCTGTTTTAAGCATGCAAAAGCATAAAAACACCGTTTTCAAGTATTTAAACTGTCATATTCATGTATATGTTGTGTGTAATGGCTTATGTTTGCAAAATCAAGATAAAATAGCTGTTTTCAGCTTGCAAAAACATACAAAATGCTGTTTTCAAGTATTTAAATTGTCACATTAATGTTTCTGTCGTTTATAATAGCTAATGTTGGTGAAAGTAAGATAAAAATGCTGTTTTAAGCTTGCAAAAGCATACAAAACAACGTTTTCAAGAATTTAAACTGTCATATTCATGTATATGTCGTGTGTAATGGCTTCTGTTTGCAAAATCAAGATAAAATAGCTTTTTTCAGCTTGCAAAAACATACAAAATGCTGTTTTCAAGTATTTAAACTGTCATATTCATGTTTCTGTCGTGTATAATAGCTAATGTTTGTGGAAGCAAGATAAAAATGCTGTTTTAAGCATGCAAAAGCATACAAAACACCGTTTTCAAGTATTTAAACTGTCATATTCATGTTTCTGTCGTGTATAATAGCTAATGTTGGTGAAAGCAAGATAAAAATGCTGTTTTAAGCATGCAAAAGCATTCAAAACACCGTTTTCAAGTATTTAAACTGTCATATTCACGTTTCTGTCGTGTATAATAGCTAATGTTGGTGAAAGCAAGATAAAAATGCTGTTTTAAGCATGCAAAAGCATACAAAACACCGTTTTCAAATATTAAAACTGTCATATTCATGTATATGTTGTGTAATGGCTTATGTTTGCAAAATCAAGATAAAATAGCTGTTTTCAGCTTGCAAAAACATACAAAATGCTGTTTTCAAGTTTTTAAACTGTCATATTCATGTTTCTGTCGTGTATAATAGCTAATGTTGGTGAAATCAAGATAAAATTGCTGTTTTAAGCATGCAAAAGCATACAAAACACCGTTTTTAAGTATATAAATTGTCATATTCATGTATATGTCGTGTGTAATGGCTTATGTTTGCAAAATTAAGATAAAATAGCTGTTTTCAGCTTGCAAAAACATACAAAATGCTGTTTTCAAGTATTTAAACTGTCATATTCATGTTTCTGTCGTGTATAATAGCTAATGTTTGTGGAAGCAAGATAAAAATGCTGTTTTAAGCATGCAAAAGCATACAAAACACCGTTTTCAAGTATTTAAACTGTCATATTCATGTATATGTCGTGTGTAGTGGCTTATGTTTGCAAAATCAAGATAAAATAGCTGTTTTCAGCTTGAAAAAACATACAAAATGCTGTTTTCAAGTATTTAAACTGTCATATTCATGTTTCTGTCGTGTATAATAGCTAATGTTAGTGAAAGCAAGATAAAAATGCAGTTTTAAGCATGCAAACGCATACAAAACACCGTTTTCAAGTATTTAAACTGTCATATACATGTTTCTGTCGTGTATAATAGCTAATGTTGGTTAAAGCAAGATAAAAATGCTGTTTTAAGCATGCAAAAGCATAAAAACACCGTTTTCAAGAATTTAAACTGTCATATTCATGTATATGTCGTGTGTAATGGCTTATGTTTGCAAAATCAAGATAAAATAGCTGTTTTAAGCTTGCAAAAACATACAAAATGCTATTTTCAAGTATTTAAATTGTCATATTCATGTTTCTGTCGTGTATAATAGCTAATGTTGGTGAAAGTAAGATACAAATGCTGTTTTAAGCTTGCAAAAGCATACAAAACAACGTTTTCAAGAATTTAAACTGTCATATTCATGTATATGTCGTGTGTAATGGCTTCTGTTTGCAAAATCAAGATAAAATAGCTATTTTCAGTTGGCAAAAACATACAAATTGCTGTTTTCAAGTATTTAAACTGTCATATTCATGTTTATGTCGTGTATAATAGTTAATGTTGATGAAAGCAAGATAAAAATGCTGTTTTAAGAATGCAAACGCATACAAAACACCGTTTTCAAGTATTTAAACTGTCATATTCAAGTTTCTGTCGTGTATAATAGCTAATGTTGGTGAAAGCAAGATAAAAATGCTGTTTTAAGCATGCAAAAGCATAAAAACACCGTTTTCGGAGTATTTAAACTGTCATATTCATGTATATGTTGTGTGTAATTGCTTATGTTTGCAAAATCAAGATAAAATAGCTGTTTTAAACTTGCAAAACATACAAAATGCTGTTTTCAAGTATTTAAATTGTCATATTCATGTTTCTGTCGCGTATAATAGCTAATGTTGGTGAAAGCAAGATAAAAATGCTGTTTTAAGCATGCAAAAGCTTACAAAACACCGTTTTCAAGTATTTAAACTGTCATATTCATGTATATGTCGTGTGTACTGGCTTATGTTTGCAAAATCAAGATAAAATAGCTGTTTTCAGCTTGCATAAACATACAAAATGCTGTTTTCAAGTATTTAAACTGTCATATTCATGTTTCTGTCGTGTATAATAGCTAATGTTGGTGAAAGCAAGATAAAAATGCTGTTTTAAGCATGCAAACGCATACAAAACACCGTTTTCAAGAATTTAAACTATCATATTCATGTTTCTGTCGTGCATAATAGCTAATGTTGGTGAAAGCAAGATAAAAATGCTGTTTTAAGCATGCAAAAGCATACAAAACACCGTTTTCAAGTATTTAAACTGTCATTTTCATGTTTCTGTCGTGTATAATAGCTAATGTTAGTGAAAGCAAGATAAAAATGCTATTTTAAGCATGCAAAAGTATACAAAACACCGTTTTCAAGTATTTAAACTGTCATATTCATGTATATGTCGTGTGTAATGGCTTATGTTTGCAAAATCAAGATAAAATAGTTGTTTACAGCTTGCAAAAACATACAAAATGCTGTTTTTAAGTATTTAAACTGTCATATTCATGTTTCTGTCGCGTATAATAGCTAATGTTGGTGAAAGCAAGATAAAAATGCTGTTTTAAGCATTCAAAAGCATAAAAACACCGTTTTCAAGAATTTAAACTGTCATATTCATGTTTATGTCGTGTATAATAGTTAATGTTGATGAAAGCAAGATAAAAATGCTGTTTTAAGAATGCAAACGCATACAAAACACCGTTTTCAAGTATTTAAACTGTCATATTCAAGTTTCTGTCGTGTATAATAGCTAATGTTGGTGAAAGCAAGATAAAAATGCTGTTTTAAGCATGCAAAAGCATAAAAACACCGTTTTCAAGTATTTAAACTGTCATATTCATGTATATGTTGTGTGTAATTGCTTATGTTTGCAAAATCAAGATAAAATAGCTGTTAAACTTGCAAAACATACAAAATGCTGTTTTCAAGTATTTAAATTGTCATATTCATGTTTCTGTCGCGTATAATAGCTAATGTTGGTGAAAGCAAGATAAAAATGCTGTTTTAAGCATGCAAAAGCTTACAAAACACCGTTTTCAAGTATTTAAACTGTCATATTCATGTATATGTCGTGTGTAATGGCTTATGTTTGCAAAATCAAGATAAAATAGCTGTTTTCAGCTTGCAAAAACATACAAAATGCTGTTTTCAAGTATTTAAACTGTCATATTCATGTTTCTGTCGTGTATAATAGCTAATGTTGGTGAAAGCAAGATAAAAATGCTGTTTTAAGCATGCAAACGCATACAAAACACCGTTTTCAAGAATTTAAACTGTCATATTCATGTTTCTGTCGTGCATAATAGCTAATGTTGGTGAAAGCAAGATAAAAATGCTGTTTTAAGCATGCAAAAGCATACAAAACACCGTTTTCAAGTATTTAAACTGTCATTTTCATGTTTCTGTCGTGTATAATAGCTAATGTTAGTGAAAGCAAGATAAAAATGCTATTTTAAGCATGCAAAAGTATACAAAACACCGTTTTCAAGTATTTAAACTGTCATATTCATGTATATGTCGTGTGTAATGGCTTATGTTTGCAAAATCAAGATAAAATAGTTGTTTACAGCTTGCAAAAACATACAAAATGCTGTTTTTAAGTATTTAAACTGTCATATTCATGTTTCTGTCGTGTATAATAGCTAATGTTGGTGAAAGCAAGATAAAAATGCTGTTTTAGGCATGAAAAAGCATACAAAACACCGTTTTCAAGTATTTAAACTGTCATATTCATGTTTCTGTCGTGTATAATAGCTAATGTTGGTGAAAGCAAGATAAAAATGCTGTTTCAATCATGCAAAAGCATACAAAACACCGTTTTCAAGTATTTAAACTGTCATATTCATGTATATGTCGTGTGTAATGGCTTATGTTTTCAAAATCAAGATAAAATAGCTGTTTTCAGCTTGCAAAAACATACAAAATGCTGTTTTCAAGTATTTAAACTGTCATATTCATGTTTCTGTCGTGTAAAATAGCTAATGTTGGTGAAAGCAAGATAAAAATGCTGTTTTAAGCATGCAAAAGCATACAAAACACCGTTTTCAAGTATTTAAACTTTCATATTCATGTAAATGTCGTGTGTAATGGCTTATGTTTACAAAATCAAGATAAAATAGCTGTTTTCAGCTTGCAAAGACATACAAAATGCTGTTTTCAAGTATTTAAACTGTCATATTCATGTTTCTGTCGTGTATAATAGCTAATGTTTGTGGAAGCAAGATAAAAATGCTGTTTTAAGCATGCAAAAGCATACAAAACACCGTTTTCAAGTATTTAAACGATCATATTCATGTTTCTGTCGTGTATAATTGCTAATGTTGGTGAAAGCAAGATAAAAATTCTGTTTCAATCATGCAAAAGCATACAAAACACCGTTTTCAAGTATTTAAACTGTCATATTCATGTAAATGTCGTGTGTAATGGCTTATGTTTACAAAATCAAGATAAAATAGCTGTTTTCAGCTTGCAAAAACATACAAAATGCTGTTTTCAAGTATTTAAACTGTCATATTCATGTTTCTGTCGTGTATAATAGCTAATGTTGGTGAAAGCAAGATAAAAATGCTGTTTTAGGCATGAAAAAGCATACAAAACACCGTTTTCAAGTATTTAAACTGTCATATTCATGTTTCTGTCGTGTATAATAGCTAATGTTGGTGAAAGCAAGATAAAAATGCTGTTTCAATCATACAAAAGCATACAAAACACCGTTTTCAAGTATTTAAACTGTCATATTCATGTATATGTCGTGTGTAATGACTTATGTTTGCAAAATCAAGATAAAATAGCTGTTTTCAGCTTGCAAAAACATACAAAATGCTGTTTTCAAGTATTTAAATTGTCATATTCATGTTTCTGTCGCGTATAATAGCTAATGTTGGTGAAAGCAAGATAAAATAGCTGTTTTAAGCATGCAAAAGCTTACAAAACACCGTTTTCAAGTATTTAAACTGTCATATTCATGTATATGTCGTGTGTAATGGCTTATGTTTGCAAAATCAAGATAAAATAGCTGTTTTCAGCTTGCAAAAACATACAAAATGCTGTTTTCAAGTATTTAAACTGTCATATTCATGTTTCTGTCGTGTATAATAGCTAATGTTGGTGAAAGCAAGATAAAAATGCTGTTTTAAGCATGCAAACGCATACAAAACACCGTTTTCAAGTATTTAAACTGTCATATTCATGTTTCTGTCGTGCATAATAGCTAATGTTGGTGAAAGCAAGATAAAAATGCTGTTTTAATCATGTGTAGCACGAGGGAAAGGTACAGACAACTTGTTTTGTGTGTGAATGTGTGACAAATAGAAATAATAAATATTTATCTACTTACTGTTATCACTGACGTTCTCGGCTTGTGTAGAGGGATGAATACACGCACTTCACTTTGTTTATATCGCTGGATAAATGTAACTATTATGGGACTAGGATTAGAAATAAAATCGCACAATTAAATGTAATGAATAACGTAATTTATAAACCAACCAGAATACGTAAAAATTAACAAAGAGTAAAGAAAAGTATAAAGTACAATAAAATAAATTCTAAGTTGAAATTTAGTAAAAGTATTAACAATGATTACTTCGAGACCGAACACTTTGAGAGCTGAAGACAGAGTGACTTTTTAGCATCTCCAAGATCGGGTAGCTTCACCATGGTGTGGACCTGAGGCGGTAGGTATCGATACCGCTAGTCACGTAGGCACAGATTAGGGCACGCTTATCAACATAGATAAATTTGTCGCATCTCTAAGAAATCATAACTCAACGCTAAAATCTATTTATTTTATCTAAACTCCAGACGAGTTGATAATTAGGATGCGCCCATATCTCAGACCAAATGTCTTTGCGGTTCAGATTTATGTTTGAGGGTGGATGTATTTTGTAACCAAATAAAAACTAGAAAAATAATAAAATATAATGAGCCAGACGATAAGCTTGACATGCTAATAAAATACTAAATTAATGTGACAATGTAAATAAATTTAGAAGATGATAACGCCTCAAACATAGGTCTGTTACACCATCCCCTCGACAAGATATAAATATATCGCGAATTTGATATATTTATTCCTTATCCACATCCATGAGAATTTACTTAGTTCCTTATACATATGGTACATCTAAATCCTCCAATGCTGGCTTAACATTCAGCCAAAACGAAATAGTACAATTTTTTCCATTAAAAAAAACCAAAACAAAATAATTCTAAAGACACATTGTATATAAGAAAAATACTAATTAAAACCAATAAACTAACATATAAACATTTCGTGAGGTAGGTAATGCATATTTGTGAATTATCTACATATTAAAGAAAGTCCTATAAAAAGAAAAATTAAAATAAAATATAAAGTTAAAATATTAATTTAACTTATTTAATTATATTAATTTAAGTTTAAAAAAATAAAGGTACATAATTAAAATTAAAATATTATGCATTACCTAGACATGGCAGTATTCATTCCTGGGACACTATCGAGGTAACCTGGGTCTCTTTGTCCTTGGCTAATAAATGTCACGGGGAGCCTGTATTGTTGGGGAGGGGGGTATTCGAACTGTCACTGTATCACTGGTATTTGCACAAGCACTGGTTAGAGTTGGGTACATGTTCTCGTTGGGAAACACCCGTCCTGACTCGAGCTGGGCACCTGGATCTGTTTGGCTCCGCTGATGATGGTGGAAATGATGCAAATAGCGGTTTGCTAATGCATGCCAAAGACTAGCCCAAAGAAATGTTCTCGGCCTCTGGTGAACTTTGGATGCCTTCTTCAGAGCAAAGTAATTCAGTATTACGCCACCAACGTAACTAATTACACTGAACAGAGTGTAAAGTAAGGCGAATACTGAAAAGTAATTTCCCATCCTGGACAAGAATCCCCAGACTTGTTCTGCGGATGACATGGCCATTTCTTTGAACTCGCTGGCACTGAACACTTTCGGTAAATGATAGCCTTGGTGGTCGGTGGTGCGACCAATTACACGACGTGTCACTAAACTAGTAATGGCTTCTTTCTCGGTCGGGAATAATAGAGCCTTCTGGAATTGTTCCATTTGTTCCTTAGTGTACACGCCGTGTGAGCTAATAGGCGAGATCTTGGTCAGATGTAGAAAGTGTTCCTCTTCATTTGCATCTAGCTCGATCGGGTCAGGTCTAGCGTGGTGTACTCCGGCAGCAACTCTAACCATTTATTCTCCAGGTGGAACATCGCTGGCAGTTTGTCATTACAATCCACCTGGGTGCCGTTGTTTTTGATGATGTGAGTGATGGCCGTCATGAACTTGGATTCGTTGTTATATGTTATTGGCAATTCTTGATAACAGAATTCAGTCCGTCTGTACTCTACAACTTTTGCGCTGCACCGTGCGATGTAGAGTACTTCACCAACAACTCGGCCAACATGACCTGGTGCATCACGGACGAGACCACTCACAACATCTGGCGATTCCAAAGCGAGGGCCAGGCGATTCTGTAATATCTTTTCGCGTAAACGGCAACGTTTCAATATTGAGTCGTAAATAACTTCACTCATGTGCCGTTTAACCGCTATTTCTAAAAAGAGAAGTTTACTCAGCACTTGCGCCATCATGTCGGTGTTCTGCACCAATTTCTTCGTTTTTTGGTAATAAAAGCCCAGAGATGTATCAAAAATGACGAGCAGACGGTTTTGCTCCGTCCTCCATGCTTGTTGGTTGCACATGATCTCTTGGGAGACCAGTTTCAGGGCGAACACCGTATCGTACGCCTCCACCACAATAAAGTGTTGTTTATTGGTGGAGTCATCTGGTTTAAGTGTGAGTACTGTCGCCTGTCCCTCGTAAAGGACGTCGATACCAGTGGATGTACATTTCTCGGTGGTGGTAGACTCCCATGTCACGTCGCCAGCGAGGTCATCAAAGCAGTAGCCAGCACTGTACGGACAAACAGTGCCGGTTCGCAGATTCACGCGATTTTCTTCTACGTTCGCGACGGCAATGTAGTCGAACAACCGTATGGTTATTGCAGCGCTGACTACAACATCTTCGAAGGTGACCTCGTTGTTGGTGAATTTAACACCGTGACACTTGCCATTCACATCCAGGTTACCTGCGAGGGTCGCAGATACTTCAGTGGTACCGTTTAATAATAAATTGGCGATGATGCCAGCACCAAGTCCAGTGAGATCCAGTCGCCGGAATCTATGAGCATCACGGCAAGCATTAAGTTTTGTATAATGAACAAACTTACCTAATCCTCCCGCCACGATACTGGCGTGCGAATGCATGCCGCAGTGCGTGATGATCTGCTGCACTGTGACCATACATGTCAACACATGCACTTCCGTGTATCGGCGCTCCTGGATTAATTGTATTTTCCTTGTTGCGGACTCTGATGCCTTGCGCGGATCGAGGCACGGTTTAACTTTCAGCAAAGATAGTCGCGTTAACTCCGTATCTCGATCTTGGCAGTCATACGCGATAATATCTCCGATTATAACCTTGACGCTCACGACGCTCAGCGTCAGGATGGACAATACTGCGTAGTTCATCTTAACAGCTGTAACAAAAACTACAATCTACCTCTACGAATCCACGGGTGGTCTGTAGGAGGTCCATGACTCCTGGTGTGGTATCGGTAGGTTGCAGGGTTAGCATCTGTTTCGTTTGTTTGTGTGTGTGGATTTGGGTCTTGTGTGTGTGAGGCGTTTGTAGATGTTGCTGGTGTATCTGTGTTGTGTGTGGGTGTGTTGTTTGTTTGCCTTTCTTGAATTGGGGATGACGGTGTATATGTTACCGGTGTGTGTGTTACCGGTGTGTGTATATGTGAGTGCATATCAGTGACGCGATTGCTCGATGACTGATGAGCGATAAGTGGCTTGTCAGGCGGTTCGGCATCACGTTCTAAAACAATGTTATCCTGAAGGGATGTATACTTATATCTGGTATCGTTCGTTGGAGGTGCTATAGGAAAAACCACGTCGTCAATCGACTCTATTTCATTTAAATCATCTGTCTTCACAGGTGCGAAATGGCGGGTATAGCAAGGCTTTAAACGGTTGACATGAACTTTTTGTTCCCGTTTTCCATGAATTTCCTTAATTGTCGCATTGACATCTTTAATGTCTAGGATTCTATATGGGCCCGTCCATTTCTTTGCCAGTTTTGCACTTAAACCAGGTATAATTGCAGGGTTAAACAAATACACTTTATCACCTAATTTATAATTTGGAGGAGATGATTTCTTATTAAAGGACTTATGCACTCTTTCTGTGGTTTTTTCCATAACATCTCTAGCTTTTTGATGAGCTATTTTCATCCTTTGCATAAATTCGCTAGCGTAATTTGTGTCGGTGTCATAACGAACACGCAAAGGCTTGAAAAGCTCATCAAACGGAAATTCGATGTCTCTACCGAATAACAGGAAGAACGGACTCTCATTGGTGGATGAATGTGACATTGAGCAGTATGCAGAAAGCGCATACGCGAGCCATTCATCCCAATCGCGATGTTCAGCGTTAATATACTGCGAAAGACGATCTTTCAAAGTCCGATGCGTGCGCTCTAACATGCCGTTTGTTTGCGGCCTAAAAGCCGTCGTACGCAAATGTTCATGTTTGAGAACGACACCAGTTATAAAGTGTTTTGCAACTGTAGCTGCCGTATTATTTTTCATTGGAAATGCCTCTAAATACCTGGTGAATGAGTCTTGTACAGTGAGTATATAGTCGTTTCCTGAATCTGTTGTTACTAATGGCCCTACAACATCCATTGCGATACGCGCAAATGGTCTGGTTGAAGGGTTAAACTTTTTTAATGGCGCGGGCTTCATGTGCGGCGGTGTTTTCCTTTGAGCGCAAGAGACACATGACTTAACGTATGATTTTACATCTTCGTACATATTTGTCCAATAAAAACGCTTACGAACACGATTATAAGTTTTGTCAATACCCGTATGTCCGGACATAGGTGTGTCATGACACATGTTAATGAAATGCGAGCCTAGCTTATGCGGAACGACAAGTCTTCCCTCTGCAAATTCATCATCGTTATTGCGGTACAGAACGTTATCTTCATCCAAAAAATAATCATTATTTTGATCACCATCAAGCAATGACTTTATAATTAAATTTATGTCGGGATCATTACGCTGTGCCTTGTAAATACTATTTCTATCCCAAAATATAGGTTCATAATTCATTCTACCTAAAACTCGGACAGGTCTAATTCGTGAAAGAGCATCGGCATTTCCATGCTTCTGTCCAGGTCGGTAATGAATTATGTAGTCATATTTTGATAAAGAAATAGCCCATCTGGTACGTCTGTTAGTAGGGTCGTTAGTGGTTAACTGCCACTTGAGAGGTTGGTGATCTACAAAAACTGTAAACTGTTTTCCGTAAAGATAACAGTGAAAGTGTTTTACACCCCACACTAGTCCAAGGGCTTCTCGGTCAGTTGTACTGTATTTCTGCTCAGCGTTTGAAAGTTGCCGACTCGCATAAGCTATGGGCATTTCATGTCCATCATAATCTTGACAAAGAACGGCGCTTATAGCATAACTAGACGCATCTGTACATAAAATGAATGTTTTTGAAAAATCTGGATATTTTAATAATGGCTCTTTACAAAGTGCGTCACGTAATATTTCAAATGCCGTCTGTGTCTCTTTTGTCCAAATATACGGCACGTTCTTTTTAGTTAAGGCGGTTAACGGAACAGAAATTTTGGAAAAACTTGGAATAAAACGTCTATAAAATCCGACAAGTCCGATAAAAGATCGAATTTCGGTTATAGAAGTAGGGGGACTTAAATTTTGAATTAATGAAATTTTCTCCGGATCTGGCTTAATGCCTTCACTCGAAACAATATGTCCCAAATATTTTGTTTCTTTAGCCATAAAAGTGCATTTAGTGGGATTTAATATTAAATTTGCTGATCTGAGTCTATCGAAAATTTTTGTTAATTTGGAAACATGTTCATCGTAATTGTCTGAGCTAAAACAAATAATGTCATCTAGATAAACAAAACATTCGGTTTCTGTCAAACCAGCCAAAACTACGTACAGCATTGTTCAGAAATTATGCCCCATAACCCCTCCACAGATACCGAAACCGAATGAAAAATCGACTTACGTTGTCGCTGGTCGAATGAGAAAGATAAACGATACGAAATGAAGGACAGATATATAATCTTTCTTTTACCTGAGTCAGGTAAACACCTCGTAGATATTCTGATATTACAATATTTGGCAAAAGTAACTTCTTGAACTCTGCGACCCATGTTGAAAATTAATATCATTTTCAGCAGAAATAAAACAAAAACCTTCTACTACATATTAAATTCAAATTATCTGATAACTAACAATATTAATGGTTAAAATCTGAATCAATTAGCTACAAAGAAATTATTTGTAGCCGTGTCACCAATATAAAATAAAGGAATTTCAATGCTATTTTTTGATATTGCTTTAAATTTTTACATATTAACTTCACAGTAAAAGTATAAATATAAAAGAATTCAAAGAGGCATAAAATACAGTTGGTTACCTAAATATTACACATCAAATTATAATTAATAGTTATTAGGAAAATTGTAACACGGCCATTTAAAATTTAATCATCAAATATATTAATATATACGATAGGAAGTATACAATCTAATATTTTAATTTCGCTGTAAGATTTTACTTATTAATTTTAGAGCAAAAGTGTAAATAGGTAGAATGTTCAGAAATAAAATCTTCACCAACCGAGCCTACATTTATGGATGTGATACATTTCTGTCATAAGATAAATGTAAAATAAAATGTATAATTTTTAGCTATTTCCAGAGTGCCATGGGAAACAAAACATACAAACAGTCGTATTGTTCGAGTTTGACAAATGACATTTGTCATCATTTTAATGAATATTTACTGATTTAAATTATTTCTCAGTAATCATGGACACATTTACCATTTAGAAATAATCGGAACAAGTCAATAATCATTAGAACTGCCAAATATTATCTGGCAAACTCAAACAATACGGCTGTTTGTATGTTTTGTTTCTCATGGCACTCTGCAAATAACTAATAATTATAAAATTAATTTGATGTTAATTAATTCATTCATCAATCAATTATTAGGTAAAAACGTAAAGCGAAATTAAAATACTAACATTGTATTTCATATAAAAAAGTAGACATCCGGTATAACGGGTGCAGAATTGAAATGTGGAATATAAGGATTTCAATGCTATTTGCAGCAAAAGTGTAATTACAAAAAAGTTGTTCAGAATTTAAAAATGGATGTAATAAGGCCCATTTGGTAACCTATTAGTATTTCACAATATATCAAATTATTTTCAATATTTATTAGGAAAATTGTAACACGGCCGTGGAAATCTAAACTAAAACGAAAAACATTTGATATTTCATAAGACAGATTTAGGGTTATTTATTTGTTAAATAAATTAATTAATTCTCAAATGATATTTTTCATTTGTTCGTTAAATAGTTTGTCTGGAGTTTGTTCGTAGATGGAGAAACCGGCCTTTATTGAAATAAACTATTGAATGCAAAATATACAAATAGGGACAAATTTTATAAATGTAAAAAATACATCAATCTGAAGATTTTCTGCAATATTGCTGAAATTCCACCCTGCTTGCCATAGAGCAATTATTCTTCCTCTCTTCTCCATTGTAATTTTCGCCATCACAACACAAAATATTCTAATTGCTCAAGAACTGAACCAATAATGAAAATTAAATGCAATGTAACATATTTATACCTAGTTCGCGAACGTAAAAACAAAGTGGGGTAAGTAAATGTCATTATTTTCAGTTTGGAAATTTCACCCTTTCCAAACAAAAGCAGTTACTTCGACCACTTTAAAGTTAATGCCGCCAAATGACTATTGAATATTGGTTACACTAATCCTCTTAAAATGGTGTTAATATTTTGATATTTTAGAATGTATTAACTTTCTTTGTTTGCTGCGCTCAAAAGATTTCATGTTCGCAAAATAATACTGTCAAACGATTTTAAAATGACCGAGAAGTTTACTAATTCCTTTAGATCTTCCAACATTAAATATTAAGCGGAGACTTAAATGTTTGTTTCCATGTTACATTGTGGTATTAACAATATATTCAAAAAACAATTCGCGACGTGTTTACGGTTTTACCGCAATTATGGTTATACCGTTACTGCGATAAATAAATTGAACACTTCTGCACAAACTGTATAATATTTAACGTTTACCATATGAAATGATACTTTTTACATGTCCCGGGACCGAGATATATAAAAAAATATTTCAATTATTAAAAAAATACAAGCCAAACCTAGGCATTTTACAGTTTTAATAATAAATAACCATAGAAATGGAATTAAATTCAAGCAAATATTTAACGTTTTTCATAAGCAAAGTAAGGAAGTGGACATTTCCATTTTTGATATTTTTGATGGTATTTTTAGCCTTTATCAAAGAAGTGAAATGAAATTTGTTCTCTAATTTAGGTGTAAATTTTTAATCTCTTCAACTTTTATGCAAAACATTTTTCTCCCCTAATTTATTTATTGACAAGATAAAAGTTCGAATATCGAAATATATATATATATATAAATTATTAAATAAATAAATTAAATAAAATATTAAATTTTTTTAATAATATTTTTATTTGTATGTATATTGATAAATATTTTGTTATAAGTCATAAATATTTGATGATATTTACATTACAATATTAATATTATTAGATTTCAAGAAGTTTGGATGTCTCATCGAACTTGTGTTCGCATTAAACATTCACTTGCATTTTGCCAAATATTGTAACATCAGAAGCGAGAAAATTTTTAATCTCTACGAGGTGTTTACCTGGCTCAGGTAAACAAAGGATTATACATATATCTGTCCTTCATGTCGTATCGTTTATCTTTCTCATTCGAACAGCGACAACGTAAGTCGATTTTTCATTCGGTTTCGGTATCTGTGGAGGGGTTATGGGGCATAATTTCTGAACAATGCTGTACATGAGCCTCTGCCAGGTACTAGGGCTATTAGCTAAGCCAAAAGGCATGCGGTTGCATTCATAGTGACCCCAAGGGACCGAGAAGGCGGTCTTCTTGCGGTCACTAGGCTCAACTTCGACCTGCCAATAACCTTTTGTGAGATCTAACGTCGTAAATCTCTTCGCACTACCTAACTGCGCTAAGGTTTCTTGTAGGTTAGGTAAAGGGAAAAAATCTCGTTTTGTTATTGAATTAAGCCCACGGTAGTCAATACAAAATCGAACTTTGCTCTCTCCTTCCGCGGCTTTCTTTTCTACGAGGAGAACGGGTGCCGACCAGGGTGATGTCGACGGTGAAATGATGTTTTCCTTTATCATTTCATCGATTTGCTCCTTAATTAACTCTCGTTTAGCAAATGGTACTCGATACGGGGCGCGAGCTACGAGATTAGCATCGCCCGTAACTATGCGATGCTTCACTAGGGACGTTGCGCTTAACTTTTTGTCTTTATCCGCAAATATATCCGAATATGTTTTCAAAAATAACCTGAATTTATCTTGCTCTGTGTGTGGTAAGTGATTGAGATCTAATCCATCGACGATGGAATTTGCCTGCACTGAAATTGAAGCAACCAATTGTGCTTCCCGTTTTAAATTTGATTGCTCGCAAGCAGAAAATGCCATAGCTATCGGCGTACGCGCATCTAACTTTATCTCTTGCGAACCCACATTTATCAAATTTAATTGCACTAAAGGCAAATCATCTTTCTCAATCACAACGCGCGCTACCAATACACCATGAAGACCTAAATCACGGGGTTCTAAAACATATGTACCTGCGGGTGATGACTCTACAAATTTACCAGAACAAAGCACTGCATGTCGAGGTGGTAATGTTACCTCTTCAGCTAGTCTAATTAACGATTTGCGCTTACTTATTGTTCTGATAACTTTATCCCTATCTGAATCTAAATTGATTACGTTGTTGTCCTCTACAATTTTACTCATTTCAATGTCCGTTTGCGTTGACATGTCTTTCCTTTCCATGAGTTCAGAATCGATAATTTTGTCATTACTAATTTTAAATTCAACTGTATCAGAAATAGTTTTGGTAATTTTATTAGCAACAAAACAGGGTAAAGTAACATTGGGAAAATTTTGTGTTTCTTTAAATTTAATTTGATTGTCAAAAGGTATACTAATAGTCTGTATAATTAAATTTTGATTTTTAAAACTTAGCATAGCATCATGTTTATCTAAAAAATCAACACCGATAAGACCATCTGTCTCGAAACATAAATTGTCAGAACAAACAAAAAATGTGTGGTTAATTTCTAAACTTGATGCATTCAAATTTACAGTTGCGATACCTTCGCAGTTTAATGAATTCCCAGAAACATCTACAAGTTGATCATTAGTATTATTAATTTCAAAATGGTGATTACAGGCTACACTGGATTTAATTATTGATACAGCTGATCCAGAATCTAACAAAAATTTTCTATTAACATTATTAATTTTGAAAGTGACAGTTTTAGCATTATCGTTTCCAAACTCAGCGACCCACGGAATGACGTGTACCTTTTTTATGCTGTTTCGTTCTGGGTCGGTGTTAAAACAGCTCGGGAGTTTAAAGGACACTCTGGTGTATTTACGCGGTGTCCTGCTTGTATGCAACTAAAGCAGAAACTTTGCTTTGGTATAGGACATTGTCTATATGAATGAGTAGTTTCACCGCAATTGAAACATCTGTATCTCATTTTGGGAAACTCGCTTACTGTAATAGGAACTGTTCGTCGCTGGGAGGTATTTTTAGGGTTATTACTGTTTGTCGCGTTTTTAAATTTGTCATTACCCTTATTAACTGCGCGAATTGGATTCCGCATAGAATCCGCGTATGTTTGTTTTAACATTCGAGCAAGTACTTGTTCACAATGTTCGGCATATGGTAATGCTTCTTCTATAGTATCAAACTGTTTAAATCGACATATTTCATTAGCGAGTCTTGTATTGAGACCGTGAATAAATTGAGTTACTAATAAATAATCTCTTTTAAATTGCATACGAGTAGCTTGCTCTCCTGTCATCGCGTAACTTGGGTAAACTTTCTCTGCCTCTGTCTCCAGTCTCATAGCGAATTCTCTAAGAGATTCGTTACGTTGTCTAATTAATTTTTTAAAATTGGTCTCGTCACCTGTACTAGTAATTCTTTTTCCAAAAAGTGAGACAAGCCATAGTCTCATATTTTGTACTGTGTCTGGTCTTTTATGTAGTGGTAAAGCGTAAAATAGGTCTCGTGCGTTCCCGGTTAGTTTTAATTTCATAGCTGTTACAGTTTGTACGTCATTCCATTGTAAACAGTCAGCTACTGTTTTAACATGATCAAGAAAATTTTCTAAGTCCGGTCCGCCAGAATACGTTGTTAGAGAATTTAATGCTGTCAAGGCTTTTGGATCAGAGAAAACTGGTACATTATTTTCCGCTGCTCTAACATTAACTTCAGGGTAATGGCTTAATTGCGGCGACGGGATTTGATTCGAAACAGTAGGTGTAGGAGGGAACGTGTGAGCAAAATTTGTATAGTTATTAAAATTAGGATGTGTTTGAGACATATAATTAGGAAAGTTCGGAATATATGATTGATGCATTGAAGTCGGATAACGATTGGACCATAAATTCATTGAATTAGAATATGGATTTATTTGCGGGAATTGATGCATAAAAGTCGATGTAGTAGTTGGAATGGAATTTATTTCCGGGTTTATTATAGCGCTATTAACAGTCACAGGTTCGGCAATAGTTGTAGGTGTTACTTCGTTTGTACTTACAGCGTCTACGTTATCGTTTGCGTTCATAATTATTTTTGTTTATTTACGAAAGACAACACAAATAATTTAAAAAAAAATAAAATAAAATGAATATAAACTAACACAAGGAAACGAACCAGCTAACAGTTTCAAAACAAACACAAAAAATTACTAACGGTTCTTTAAAAATTGTTTTGCGACCCTTTAATTCTTTATTAAAACTAATAAAAATTAAATTATCGCGTTAATTAACAATCTTACCACGGCTGCGCCACTGTAGCACGAGGGGAAGGTACAGACAACTTGTTTTGTGTGTGAATGTGTGACAAATAGAAATAATAAATATTTATCTACTTACTGTTATCACTGACGTTCTCGGCTTGTGTAGAGGGATGAATACACGCACTTCACTTTGTTTATATCGCTGGATAAATGTAACTATTATGGGACTAGGATTAGAAATAAAATCGCACAATTAAATGTAATGAATAACGTAATTTATAAACCAACGAGAATACGTAAAAATTAACACAAAGTAAAGAAAAGTATAAAGTACAATAAAATAAATTCAAAGTTGAAATTTAGTAAAAGTATTAACAATGATTACTTCGAGACCGAACACTTTGAGAGCTGAAGACAGAGTGACTTTTTAGCATCTCCAAGATCGGGTAGCTTCACCATGGTGTGGACCTGAGGGGGTAGGTATCGATACCGCTAGTCACGTAGGCACAGATTAGGGCACGCTTATCAACATAGATAAATTTGTCGCATCTCTAAGAAATCATAACTCAACGCTTAAATCTATTTATTTTATCTAAACTCCAGACGAGTTGATAATTAGGATGCGCCCATATCTCAGACCAAATGTCTTTGCGGTTCAGATTTATGTTTGAGGGTGGATGTATTTTGTAACCAAATAAAAACTAGAAAAATAATAAAATATAATGAGCCAGACGATAAGCTTGACATGCTAATAAAATACTAAATTAATGTGACAATGTAAATAAATTTAGAAGATGATAACGCCTCAAACATAGGTCTGTTACACATGCAAAAGCATACAAAACACCGTTTTCAAGTATTTAAACTGTCATTTTCATGTTTCTGTCGTGTATAATAGCTAATGTTAGTGAAAGCAAGATAAAAATGCTATTTTAAGCATGCAAAAGTATACAAAACACCGTTTTCAAGTATTTAAACTGTCATATTCATGTATATGTCGTGTGTAATGGCTTATGTTTGCAAAATCAAGATAAAATAGTTGTTTTCAGCTTGCAAAAACATACAAAATGCTGTTTTTAAGTATTTAAACTGTCATATTCATGTTTCTGTCGTGTATAATAGCTAATGTTGGTGAAAGCAAGATAAAAATGCTGTTTTAAGCATGCAAAAGCATACAAAACACCGTTTTCAAGTATTTAAACTGTCATATTCATGTAAATGTCGTGTGTAATGGCTTATGTTTACAAAATCAAGATAAAATAGCTGTTGTCAGCTTGCAAAAACATACAAAATGCTGTTTTCAAGTATTTAAACTGTCATATTCATGTTTCTGTCGTGTATAATAGCTAATGTTGGTGAAAGCAAGATAAAAATGCTGTTTTAGGCATGAAAAAGCATACAAAACACCGTTTTCAAGAGTTTAAACTGTCATATTCATGTTTCTGTCGTGTATAATAGCTAATGTTGGTGAAAGCAAGATAAAAATGCTGGTTTATGCATACAAAAGCATACAAAACACCGTTTTCAAGTATTTAAAGTTTCATATTCATGTTTCTGTCGTGTTAAATAGCTAATGTTGGTGAAAGCAATATAAAAATGCTGTTTTAAGCATGCAAAAGCATACAGAACACCGTTTTCAAGTATTTAAACTGTCATATTCATGTATATGTCGTGTGTAATGGCTTATGTTTGCAAAATCAAGATAAAATAGCTGTTTTCAGCTTGCAAAAACATACGAAATGCTGTTTTCAAGTATTTAAACTGTCATATTCATGTTTCTGTCGTGTATATTAGCTAATGTTGGTGAAAGCAAAATATAAATGCTGTTTTAAGCATGCAAAAGCATACAAAACACCGTTTTTAAGTATATAAACTGTCATATTCATGTATATGTCGTGTGTAATGGCTTATGTTTGAAAAATCAAGATAAAATAGCTGCTTTCAGCTTGCAAAAACACAAAATGCGGTTTTCAAGTATTTAAACGATCATATTCATGTTTCTGTCGTGTATAATAGCTAATGTTGGTGAAAGCAAGATAAAAATGCTGTTTTAAGCATGCAAAAGCATACAAAACACCGTTTTCAAGAATTTAAACTGTCATATTCATGTATATGTCGTGTGTAATGGCTTATGTTTGCAAAATCAAGATAAAATAGCTGTTTTCAGCCTGCAAAAACATACAAAATGCTGTTTTCAAGTATTTAAATTGTCATATTCATGTTTCTGTCGTGTATAATAGCTAATGTTGGTGAAAGTAAGATAAAAATGCTGATTTAAGCTTGCAAAAGCATACAAAACAACGTTTTCAAGAATTTAAACTGTCATATTCATGTATATGTCGTGTGTAATGGCTTCTGTTTGCAAAATCAAGATAAAATAGCTTTTTTCAGCTTGCAAAAACATACAAAATGCTGTTTTCAAGTATTTAAACTGTCATATTCATGTTTCTGTCGTGTATAATAGCTAATGTTTGTGGAAGCAAGATAAAAATGCTGTTTTAAGCATGCAAAAGCATACAAAACACCGTTTTCAAGTATTTAAACTGTCATATTCTTGTTTCTGTCGTGTATAATAGCTAATGTTGGTAAAAGCAAGATAAAAATGCTGTTTTAAGCATGCAAAAGCATTCAAAACACCGTTTTCAAGTATATAAACTGTCATATTCATGTTTCTGTCGTGTATAATAGCTAATGTTGGTGAAAGCAAGATAAAAATGCTGTTTTAAGCATGCAAAAGCATACAAAACACCGTTTTCAAATATTTAAACTGTCATATTCATGTATATGTTGTGTGTAATGGCTTATGTTTGCAAAATCAAGATAAAATAGCTGTTTTCAGCTTGCAAAAACATACAAAATGCTGTTTTCAAGTTTTGTAAACTGTCATATTCATGTTTCTGTCGTGTATAATAGCTAATGTTGGTGAAATCAAGATAAAATTGCTGTTTTAAGCATGCAAAAGCATACAAAACACCGTTTTTAAGTATAGAAATTGTCATATTCATGTATATGTCGTGTGTAATGGCTTATGTTTGCAAAATTAAGATAAAATAGCTGTTTTCAGCTTGCAAAAACATACAAAATGCTGTTTTCAAGTATTTAAACTGTCATATTCATGTTTCTGTCGTGTATAATAGCTAATGTTTGTGGAAGCAAGATAAAAATGCTGTTTTAAGCATGCAAAAGCATACAAAACACCGTTTTCAAGTATTTAAACTGTCATATTCATGTATATGTCTTGTGTAATGGCTTATGTTTGCAAAATCAAGATAAAATAGCTGTTTTCAGCTTGAAAAAACATACAAAATGCTGTTTTCAAGTATTTAAACTGTCATATTCATGTTTCTGTCGTGTATAATAGCTAATGTTAGTGAAAGCAAGATAAAAATGCAGTTTTAAGCATGCAAAAGCATACAAAACACCGTTTTCAAGTATTTAAACTGTCATATTCATGTAAATGTCGTGTGTAATGGCTTATGTTTACAAAATCAAGATAAAATAGCTGTTTTCAGCTTGCAAAAACATACAAAATGCTGTTTTCAAGTATTTAAACTGTCATATTCATGTTTCTGTCTTGTATAATAGCTAATGTTGGTGAAAGCAAGATAAAAATGCTGTTTTAGGCATGAAAAAGCATACAAAACACCGTTTTCAAGTATTTAAACTGTCATATTCATGTTTCTGTCGTGTATAATAGCTAATGTTGGTGAAAGCAAGATAAAAATGCTGTTTCAATCATACAAAAGCATACAAAACACCGTTTTCAAGTATTTAAACTTTCATATTCATTTATATGTCGTGTGTAATGGCTTATGTTTGCAAAATTAAGATAAAATAGCTGTTTTCAGCTTGCAAAAACATACAAAATGCTGTTTTCAAGTATTTAAACTGTCATATTCATGTTTTTGTCGTGTATAATAGCTAATGTTGGTGAAAGCAAGCTAAAAATGCTGGTTTATGCATACAAAAGCATACAAAACACCGTTTTTAAGTATTTAAAGTTTCATATTCATGTTTCTGTCGTGTTTAATAGCTAATGTTGGTGTAAGCAATATAAAAATGCTGTTTTAAGCATGCAAAAGCATACAGAACACCGTTTTCAAGTATTTAAACTGTCATATTCATGTATATGTCGTGTGTAATGGCTTATGTTTGCAAAATCAAGATAAAATAGCTGTTTTCAGCTTGCAAAAACATACAAAATGCTGTTTTCAAGTATTTAAACTGTCATATTCATGTTTCTGTCGTGTATATTAGCTAATGTTGGTGAAAGCAAGATTAAAATGCTGTTTCAAGCATGCAAAAGCATACAAAACAACGTTTTCAAGTATTTAAACTGTCATATTCATGTATATGTCTTGTGTAATGGCTTATGTTTGCAAAATCAAGATAAAATAGCTGTTTTCAGCTTGCAAAAACACAAAATGCTGTTTTCAAGTATTTAAACGATCATATTCATGTTTCTGTCGTGTATAATTGCTAATGTTGGTGAAAGCAAGATAAAAATTTTGTTTCAATCATGCAAAAGCATACAAAACACCGTTTTCAAGTATTTAAACTTTCATTTTCATGTATATGTCGTGTGTAATGGCTTATGTTTGCAAAATCAAGATAAACTAGCTGTTTTCAGCTTGAAAAAACATACAAAATGCTGTTTTCAAGTATTTAAACTGTCTTATTTATGTTTCTGTCGTGTATAATAGCTAATGTTGGTGATAGCAAGATAAAAATGCTGTTTTAGGCATGAAAAAGCATACAAAACACCGTTTTCAAGAATTTAAACTGTCATATTCATGTTTCTGTCATGTATAATAGCTAATGTTGGTGTAAGCAAGATAAAAATGCTGTTTCAATCATACAAAAGCATACAAAACACCGTTTTCAAGTATTTAAACTGACATATTCATGTATATGTCGTGTGTAATGGCTTATGTTTGCAAAATTAAGATAAAATAGCTGTTTTCAGCTTGCAAAAACATACAAAATGCTGTTTTCAAGTATTTAAACTGTCATATTCATGTTTCTGTCGTGTATAATAGCTAATGTTTGTGGAAGCAAGATAAAAATGCTGTTTTAAGCATGCAAAAGCATACAAAACACCGTTTTCAAGTATTTAAACTGTCATATTCATGTTTCTGTCGTGTATAATAGCTAATGTTGGTGAATGCAAGATAAAAATGCTGTTTTTAACATGCAAAAGCATTCAAAACACCGTTTTCAAGTATTTAAACTGTCATTTTCATGTTTCTGTCGTGTATAATAGCTAATGTTGGTGAAAGCAAGATAAAAATGCTGTTTTAAGCATGCAAAAGCATACAAAACACCGTTTTCAAATATTTAAACTGTCATATTCATGTATATGTTGTGTGTAATGGCTTATGTTTGCAAAATCAAGATAAAATAGCTGTTTTCAGCTTGCAAAAACATACAAAATGCTGTTTTCAAGTTTTTAAACTGTCATATTCATGTTTCTGACGTGTATAATAGCTAATGTTGGTGAAATCAAGATAAAATTGCTGCTTTAAGCATGCAAAAGCATACAAAACACCGTTTTTAAGTATAGAAATTGTCATATTCATGTATATGTCGTGTGTAATGGCTTATGTTTGCAAAATTAAGATAAAATAGCTGTTTTCAGCTTGCAAAAACATACAAAATGCTGTTTTCAAGTATTTAAACTGTCATATTCATGTTTCTGTCGTGTATAATAGCTAATGTTGGTGAAAGCAATATAAAAATGCTGTTTTAAGCATGCAAAAGCAAACAGAACACCGTTTTCAAGTATTTAAACTGTCATATTCATGTATATGTCGTGTGTAATGGCTTATGTTTGCAAAATTAAGATAAAATAGCTGTTTTCAGCTTGCAAAAACATACAAAATGCTGTTTTCAAGTATTTAAACTGTCATATTCATGTTCCTGTCGTGTATAATAGCTAATGTTTGTGGAAGCAAGATAAAAATGCTGTTTTAAGCATGCAAAAGCATACAAAACACCGTTTTCAAGTATTTAAACTGTCATATTCATGTATATGTCTTGTGTAATGGCTTATGTTTGCAAAATCAAGATAAAATAGCTGTTTTCAGCTTGCAAAAACACAAAATGCTGTTTTCAAGTATTTAAACGATCATATTCATGTTTCTGTCGTGTATAATTGCTAATGTTGGTGAAAGCAAGATAAAAATTCTGTTTCAATCATGCAAAAGCATACAAAACACCGTTTTCAAGTATTTAAACTGTCATATTCATGTATATGTCGTGTGTAATGGCTTATGTTTGCAAAATCAAGATAAAATAGCTGTTTTCAGCTTGCAAAAACACACAAAATGCTGTTTTCAAGTATTTAAACTGTCATATTCATGTTTCTGTCGTGTATAATAGCTAATGTTGGTGAAAGCAAGATAAAAATACGGTTTTAAGCATGCAAAAGCATACAAAACACCGTTTTCAAGTATTTAAACTGTCATATTCATGTTTCTGTCGTGTATAATAGCTAATGTTGGTGAAAGCAAGATAAAAATGCTGTTTTAAGCATGCAAAAGCATACAAAACACCGTTTTCAAGTATTTAAACTGTCATATTCATGTATATGTCTTGTGTAATGGCTTATGTTTGCAAAATCAAGATAAAATAGCTGTTTTCAGCTTGCAAAAACACAAAATGCTGTTTTCAAGTATTTAAACGATCATATTCATGTTTCTGTCGTGTATAATTGCTAATGTTGGTGAAAGCAAGATAAAAATTCTGTTTCAATCATGCAAAAGCATACAAAACACCGTTTTCAAGTATTTAAACTGTCATATTCATGTATATGTCGTGTGTAATGGCTTATGTTTGCAAAATCAAGATAAAATAGCTGTTTTCAGCTTGAAAAAACATACAAAATGCTGTTTTCAAGTATTTAAACTGTCATATTCATGTTTCTGTCGTGTATAATAGCTAATGTTAGTGAAAGCAAGATAAAAATGCAGTTTTAAGCATGCAAAAGCATACAAAACACCGTTTTCAAGTATTTAAACTGTCATATTCATGTAAATGTCGTGTGTAATGGCTTATGTTTACAAAATCAAGATAAAATAGCTGTTTTCAGCTTGCAAAAACATACAAAATGCTGTTTTCAAGTATTTAAACTGTCATATTCATGTTTCTGTCTTGTATAATAGCTAATGTTGGTGAAAGCAAGATAAAAATGCTGTTTTAGGCATGAAAAAGCATACAAAACACCGTTTTCAAGTATTTAAACTGTCATATTCATGTTTCTGTCGTGTATAATAGCTAATGTTGGTGAAAGCAAGATAAAAAAGCTGTTTCAATCATACAAAAGCATACAAAACACCGTTTTCAAGTATTTAAACTGTCATATTCATGTATATGTCGTGTGTAATGGCTTATGTTTGCAAAATTAAGATAAAATAGCTGTTTTCAGCTTGCAAAAACATACAAAATGCTGTTTTCAAGTATTTAAACTGTCATATTCATGTTTCTGTCGTGTATAATAGCTAATGTTTGTGGAAGCAAGATAAAAATGCTGTTTTAAGCATGCAAAAGCATACAAAACACCGTTTTCAAGTATTTAAACTGTCATATTCATGTATATGTTGTGTGTAATGGCTTATGTTTGCAAAATCAAGATAAAATAGCTGTTTTCAGCTTGCAAAAACATACAAAATGCTGTTTTCAAGTTTTTAAACTGTCATATTCATGTTTCTGTCGTGTATAATAGCTAATGTTGGTGAAATCAAGATAAAATTGCTGTTTTAAGCATGCAAAAGCATACAAAACACCGTTTTTAAGTATAGAAATTGTCATATTCATGTATATGTCGTGTGTAATGGCTTATGTTTGCAAAATTAAGATAAAATAGCTGTTTTAAGCTTGCAAAAACATACAAAATGCTGTTTTCAAGTATTTAAACTGTCATATTCATGTTTCTGTCGTGTATAATAGCTAATGTTGGTGAAAGCAATATAAAAATGCTGTTTTAAGCATGCAAAAGCATACAGAACACCGTTTTCAAGTATTTAAACTGTCATATTCATGTATATGTCGTGTGTAATGGCTTATGTTTGCAAAATCAAGATAAAATAGCTGTTTTCAGCTTGCAAAAACATACAAAATGCTGTTTTCAAGTATTTAAACTGTCATATTCATGTTTCTGTCGTGTATATTAGCTAATGTTGGTGAAAGCAAGATAAAAATGCTGTTTCAAGCATGCAAAAGCATACAAAACAACGTTTTCAAGTATTTAAACTGTCATATTCATGTATATGTCGTGTGTAATGGCTTCTGTTTGCAAAATCAAGATAAAATAGCTATTTTCAGCTTGCAAAAACATACAAAATGCTGTTTTCAAGTAATTAAAACTGTCATATTCATGTTCATGTCGTGTATAATAGCTAATGTTGGTGAAAGCAAGATAAAAATGCTGTTTTAAGCATGCAAACGCATACAAAACACCATTTTCAAGTATTTAAACTGTAATATTCATGTTTCTGTCGTGTATAATAGCTAATGTTGGTAAAAGCAAGATAAAAATACGGTTTTAAGCATGCGAAAGCATACAAAACACCGTTTTCAAGTATTTAAACTGTCATATTCATGTTTCTGTCGTGTATAATAGCTAATGTTGGTGAAAGCAAGATAAAAATGCTGTTTTAAGCATGCAAAAGCATACAAAACACCGTTTTCAAGTATTTAAACTGTCATATTCATGTATATGTCTTGTGTAATGGCTTATGTTTGCAAAATCAAGATAAAATAGCTGTTTTCAGCTTGCAAAAACACAAAATGCAGTTTTAAAGTATTTAAACAATTATGTTCATGTTTCTGTCGTGTATAATTGCTAATGTTGGTGAAAGCAAGATAAAAATTCTGTTTCAATCATGCAAAAGCATACAAAACACGGTTTTCAAGTATTTAAACTGTCATATTCAGGTATATGTCGTGTGTAATGGCTTATGTTTGCAAAATCAAGATAAAATAGCTGTTTTCAGCTTGAAAAAACATACAAAATGCTGTTTTCAAGTATTTAAACTGTCATATTCATGTTTCTGTCGTGTATAATAGCTAATGTTAGTGAAAGCAAGATAAAAATGCAGTTTTAAGCATGCAAAAGCATACAAAACACCCTTTTCAAGTATTTAAACTGTCATATTCATGTAAATGTCGTGTGCAATGGCTTATGTTTACAAAATCAAGATAAAATAGCTGTTTTCAGCTTGCAAAAACATACAAAACGCTGTTTTCAAGTATTTAAACTGTCATATTCATGTTTCTGTCGTGTATAATAGCTAATGTTGGTGAAAGCAAGATAAAAATGCTGTTTTAGGCATGAAAAAGCATACAAAACACCGTTTTCAAGTATATAAACTGTCATATTCATGTTTCTGTCATGTATAATAGCTAATGTTGGTGAAAGCAAGATAAAAATGCTGTTTCAATCATACAAAAGCATACAAAACACCGTTTTCAAGTATTTAAACTGTCATATTCATGTATATGTCGTGTGTAATGGCTTATGTTTGCAAAATTAAGATAAAATAGCTGTTTTCAGCTTGCAAAAACATACAAAATGCTGTTTTCAAGTACTTAAACTGTCATATTCATGTTTTTGTCGTGTATAATAGCTAATGTTGGTGAAAGCAAGCTAAAAATGCTGGTTTATGCATACAAAAGCATACAAAACACCGTTTTTAAGTATTTAAAGTTTCATATTCATGTTTCTGTCGTGTTTAATAGCTAATGTTGGTGAAATCAATATAAAAATGCTGTTTTAAGCATGCAAAAGCATACAGAACACCGTTTTCAAGTATTTAAACTGTCATATTCATGTATATGTCGTGTGTAATGGCTTATGTTTGCAAAATCAAGATAAAATAGCTGTTTTCAGCTGGCAAAAACATACAAAATGCTGTTTTCAAGTATTTAAACTGTCATATTCATGTTTCTGTCGTGTATATTAGCTAATGTTGGGAAAGCAAGATAAAAATGCTGTTTCAAGCATGCAAAAGCATACAAAACACCGTTTTCAAGAATTTAAACTGTCATATTCATGTATATGTCGTGTGTAATAGCTTATGTTTGCAAAATCAAGATAAGATAGCTGTTTTCAGCTTGCAAAAACATACAAAATGCTGTTTTCAAGTATTTAAATTGTCATATTCATGTTTCTGTCGTGTATAATAGCTAATGTTGGTGAAAGTAAGATAAAAATGCTGTTTTAAACATGCAAAAGCATACAAAACAAACGTTTTCAAGTATTTAAACTGTCATATTCATGTATATGTCGTGTGTAATGGCTTCTGTTTGCAAAATCAAGATAAAATAGCTATTTTCAGCTTGCAAAAACATACAAAATGCTGTTTTCAAGTATTTAAACTGTCATATTCATGTTCATGTCGTGTATCATAGCTAATGTTGGTGAAAGCAAGATAAAAATGCTGTTTTAAGCATGCAAACGCATACAAAACACCGTTTTCAAGTATTTAAACTGTCATATTCATGTTTCTGTCGTGTATAATAGCTAATGTTGGTGAAAGCAAGATAAAAATGCTGTTTTAAGCATGCAAAAGCATACTAAACACCGTTTTCAAGTATTTAAACTGTCATATTCATGTTTCTGTCGTGTATAATAGCTAATGTTGGTGAAAGCAAGATAAATAATGCTGTTTTAAGCATGCAAACGCATACAAAACACCGTTTTCAAGTATTTAAACTGTCATATTCATGTTTCTGTCGTGTATAATAGCTAATGTTTGTCGAAGCAAGATAAAAATGCTGTTTTAAGCATGCAAAAGCATACAAAACACCGTTTTTAAGTATTTAAACTGTCATATTCATGTTTCTGTCGTGTACAATAGCTAATGTTTGTGAATGCAAAGATAAAAATGCTGTTTTAAGTATGCAAAAGCATTCAAAACACCGTTTTCAAGTATTTAAACTGTCATATTCATGTTTCTGTCGTGTATAATAGCTAATGTTGGTGAAAGCAAGATAAAAATGCTGTTTTAAGCATGCAAAAGCATACAAAACACCGTTTTCAAATATTTAAACTGTCATATTCATGTATGTGTTGTGTGTAATGGCTTATGTTTGCAAAATCAAGATAAAATAGCTGTTTTCAGCTTGCAAAAACATACAAAATGCTGTTTTCAAGTTTTTAAACTGTCATATTCATGTTTCTGTCGTGTATAATAGCTAATGTTGGTGAAATCAAGATAAAATTGCTGTTTTAAGCATGCAAAAGCATACAAAACACCGTTTTTAAGTATAGAAATTGTCATATTCATGTATATGTCGTGTGTAATGGCTTATGTTTGCAAAATTAAGATAAAATAGCTGTTTTCAGCTTGCAAAAACATACAAAATGCTGTTTTCAAGTATTTAAACTGTCATATTCATGTTTCTGTCGTGTATAATAGCTAATGTTGGTGAAAGCAATATAAAAATGCTGTTTTAAGCATGCAAAAGCATACAGAACACCGTTTTCAAGTATTTTAAACTGTCATATTCATGTATATGTCGTGTGTAATGGCTTATGTTTGCAAAATCAAGATAAAATAGCTGTTTTCAGCTTGCAAAAACATACAAAATGCTGTTTTCAAGTATTTAAACTGTCATATTCATGTTTCTGTCGTGTATATTAGCTATGTTGGTGAAAGCAAGATAAAAATGCTGTTTCAAGCATGCAAAAGCATACAAAACAACGTTTTCAAGTATTTAAACTGTCATATTCATGTATATGTCGTTTTGTAATGGCTTCTGTTTGCAAAATCAAGATAAAATAGCTATTTTCAGCTTGCAAAAACATACAAAATGCTGTTTTCAAGTATTTAAACTGTCATATTCATGTTCATGTCGTGTATAATAGCTAATGTTGCGTGAAAGCAAGATAAAAATGCTGTTTTAAGCATGCAAACGCATACAAAACACCATTTTCAAGTATTTAAACTGTAATATTCATGTTTCTGTCGTGTATAATAGCTAATGTTGGTAAAAGCAAGATAAAAATGCTGTTTTAAGCATGCAAAAGCATACAAAACACCGTTTTCAAGTATTTAAACTGTCATATTCATGTATATGTTGTGTGTAATGGCTTATGTTTGCAAAATCAAGATAAAATAGCTGTTTTCAGCTTGCAAAAACACACAAAATGCTGTTTTCAAGTATTTAAACTGTCATATTCATGTTTCTGTCGTGTATAATAGCTAATGTTGGTGAAAGCAAGATAAAAATAC
>CAWWDY010001131.1:0-39420 GCA_963942605.1 Poecilus cupreus | reverse complement strand
GTTTAAAACAGCAATTTTATCGTCATTTCTCATAAATCGCCGTTTCGCATGAAAGAAACATGAATTTGTCAGTTTGAATATTTCAAAATAGCGTTTTTCTATGTTTTTGCAAGTTTAAAACAGCAGTTTTATCGTGATTTCACAAAAATCAACCGTTTCGAACGAAAGAAACCTGAATTTATCAGTTTGAATAGTTAAAAACAGCGTTTCTCTATGTTTTTGCAAGTTTAAAACAGCAATTTTATCGTCATTTCTTAAAAATCGCCGTTTCGCACGAAAGAAACATGAATTTGTCAGTTCGAGTAGTTCAAAACAGCGTTTTTCTATGTTTTTGCAAGTATAAAACAGCAGTTTTATCGTGATTTCACAAAAATCCACCGTTTCGAACGAAAGAAACCTGAATTTATAAGTTTGAATAGTTAAAAACAGCGTTTTTCTATGTTTTTGCAAGTTTAAAACAGCAGTTTTATCGTGATTTCACAAAAATCCACCGTTTCGCACGAAAGAAACATGAATTTGTCAGTTTGAATAGTTCAAAACAGCGTTTTTCTGTTTTTGCAAGTTTAAAACAACAGTTTTATCGTGATTTTACAAAAATCCACTGTTTCGAACGAAAAAAACCTGAATTTATCAGTTTGAATAGTTGAAAACAGCGTTTTTATATGTTTTTGCAAGTTTAAAACTGCAATTTCATCGTCATTTCTCATAAATCGCCGTTTCACACGAAAGAAACATGAATTTGTCAGTTTTAACAGTTCAAAACAGCGTTTTTCTATGTTTTTGCAAGTTTAAAACAGCAATTTTATCGTCATTTCTCATAAATCGCCGTTTAGCACGAAAGAAACATGAATTTGTCAGTTTGAATAGTACAAAACCGCGTTTTTCTATGTTTTTGCAAGTTTAAAACAGCAATTTTATCGTCATTTCACATATATCGCCGTTTCGCACGAAAGAAACAGGAATTTATCAGTTTGAATAGTTGAAAACAGCGTTTTTTTATGTTTTTGCAAGTTTAAAACAGCAATTTTTTCGTCATTTCTCATAAATCGCCGTTTCGCACGAATGAAACATGAATTTATCAGTTTGAATAGTTGAAAACAGCGTATCTATGTTTTTGCAAGTTTAAAACAACAATATTATCGTCGTTTCTCATAAATCGCCGTTTCGCACGAAAGAAACATGAATTTATCAGTTTGAATAGTTCAAAACAGCGTTTTTCTATGTTTTTGCAAGTTTAAAACAGCAATTTCATCGTCATTTCTCATAAATCGCCGTTTCGCACGAAAGAAACATGAATTTGTCAGTTTGAATAGTTCAAAACAGCGTTTTTCTATGTTTTTGCAAGTTTGAAACAGCAGTTTTATCGTGATTTCACAAAAATCCACCGTTTCGAACGAAAGAAACCTGAATTTATCAGTTTGAATTGTTGAAAACAGCGTATCTATGTTTTTGCAAGTTTAAAACAGCAATATTATCGTCGTTTCTCATAAATCGCCGTTTCGCACGAAAGAAACATGAATTTATCAGTTTGAATAGTTAAAAACAGCGTTTTTCTATGTTTTTGCAAGTTTAAAACAGCAATTTTATCGTCATTTCTCACAAATCGCCGTTTCACACGAAAGAAACATGAATTTGTCAGTTTGAATAGTTCGAAACAGCGTTTTCTATGTTTTTGCAAGTTTAAAACAGCAATTTTATCGTCATTTCTCATAAATCGCCGTTTCGCACGAAAGAAACATGAATTTGTCAGTTTGAATAGTTCAAAACAGCGTTTTTCTATGTTTTTGCAAGTTTAAAACAGCAATATTATCGTCATTTCTCATAAATCGCCGTTTCGCATGAAAGAAACATGAATTTATCAGTTTGAATAGCTGAAAACAGCGTTTTTCTATGTTTTTGCAAGTTTAAAACAGCAATTTCATCGTCATTTTTTATAAATCGCCGTTTCGCACAAAAAAACATGAATTTGTCAGTTTAAATAGTTCAAAACAGGGTTTTTCTATGTTTTTGCAAGTTTAAAACAGCAGTTTTATCGTGATTTCACAAAAATCCACCGTTTCGAACGAAAGAAACTTGAATTTATCAGTTTGAATAGTTAAAAACAGCGTTTTTCTATGTTTTTGCAAGTTTAAAACAGCAATTTTATCGTCATTTCTCATAAGTCGCCGTTTCACACGAAAGAAACATGAATTTGTCAGTTTGAATAGTTCAAAACAGCGTTTTTCTATGTTTTTGCAAGTTTAAAACAGCAATTTTATCGTCATTTCTCATAAATCGCCGTTTCGCACGAAAGAAACATGAATTTATCAGTTTGAATAGTTGAAAACAGCGTTTTTCTATATTTTTGCAAGTTTAAAACAGCAATTTTATCGTCATTTCTCATAAATCGCCGTTTCGCACGAAAGAAACATGAATTTGTCAGTTAGAATATTTCAAAATAGCGTTTTTCTATGTTTTTGCAAGTTTAAAACAGCAGTTTTATCGTGATTTTACAAAAATCAACCGTTTCGAACGAAAGAAACCTGAATTTATCAGTTTGAATAGTTAAAAACAGCGTTTCTCTATGTTTTTGCAAGTTTAAAACAGCAATTTTATCGTCATTTCTCATAAATCGCCGTTTCGCACGAAAGCAGCATGAATTTGTCAGTTCGAGTAGTTCAAAACAGCGTTTTTCTATGTTTTTGCAAGTTTAAAACAGCAGTTTTATCGTGATTTCACAAAAATCCACCATTTCGAACGAAAGAAACCTGAATTTATAAGTTTGAATAGTTAAAAACAGCGTTTTTCTATGTTTTTTCAAGTTTAAAATAGCAGTTTTATCGTGATTTCACAAAAATCCACCGTTTCGCACGAAAGAAACATGAATTTGTCAGTTTGAATAGTTCCAAACAGCGTTTTTCTATGTTTTTGCAAGTTTAAAACAACAGTTTTATCGTGATTTTACAAAAATCCACTGTTTCGAACGAAAGAAACCTGAACTTATCAGTTTGAATAGTTAAAAACAGCGTTTTTCTATGTTTTTGCAAGTTTAAAACAGCAATTTTATCGTCATTTCTCATAAATCGCCGTTTCGCACGAAAGAAACATGAATTTGTCAGTTTGAATAGTTCAAAACAGCGTTTTTCTATGTTTTTGCAAGTTTAAAACAGCAATTTTATCGTGATTTCACAAAAATCCACCGTTTCGAACGAAAGAAACCTGAATTTATAAGTATGAATAGTTAAAAACAGCGTTTTTCTATGTTTTTGCAAGTTTAAAACAGCAGTTTTATCGTGATTTCACAAAAATCCACCGTTTCGCACGAAAGAAACATGAATTTGTCAGTTTGAATAGTTCAAAACAGCGTTTTTCTATGTTTTTGCAAGTTTAAAACAGCAATTTTATCGTCATTTCTCATAAATCGCCGTTTCGCACGAAAGAAACATGAATTTGTCAGTTTGAATAGTTCAAAACAGCGTTTTTCTATGTTTTTGCAAGTTTAAAACAGCAATTTCATCGTGATTTCACAAAAATCCACCGTTTCCAACGAAAGAAACCTGAAATTATCAGTTTGAATAGTTAAAAACAGCGTTTTTCTATGTTTTTGCAAGTTTAAAACAGCAGTTTTATCGTGATTTCACAAAAATCCACCGTTTCGCACGAAAGAAACATGAATTTGTCAGTTTGAATAGTTCAAAACAGCGTTTTTCTATGTTTTTGCAAGTTTAAAACAGCAATTTTATCGTCATTTCTCATAAATCGCCGTTTCGCACGAAAGAAACATGAATTTATCAGTTTGAATAGTTGAAAACAGCGTTTTTCTATGTTATTGCAAGTTTAAAACAGCAATTTTATGGTCATTTCTCATAAGTCGCCGTTTCGCACGAAAGAAACATGAATTTATCAGTTTGAATAGTTGAAAACAGAGTTTTTCTATGTTTTTGCAAGTTTAAAAAAGCAATTTTATCGTCATTTCTCATAAATCGCCGTTTCGCACGAAAGAAACCTGAATTTATCAGTTTGAATAGTTAAAAACAGCGTTTTTCCATGTTTTTGCAAGCTTAAAACAGCAATTTTATCGTCATTTCTCATAAATCGCCGTTTCGCACGAAAGAAACATGAATTTGTCAGTTTGAATATTTCAAAATAGCGTTTTTCTATATTTTTGCAAGTTTAAAACAGCAGTTTTATCGTGATTTCACAAAAATCCACCGTTTCGAACGAAAGAAACCTGAATTTATAAGTTTGAATAGTTAAAAACAGCGTTTTTCTATGTTTTTGCAAGTTTAAAACAGCAGTTTTATCGTGATTTCACAAAAATCCACCGTTTCGCACGAAAGAAACATGAATTTGTCAGTTTGAATAGTTCAAAACAGCGTTTTTCTATGTTTTTGCAAGTTTAAAACAGCAATTTTATCGTCATTTCTCATAAATCGCCGTTTCGCATGAAATAAACATGAATTTTTTAGTTTGAATAGTTCAAAACAGCGTTTTTCTATGTTTTTGCAAGTTTAAAACAGCAATTTTATCGTCATTTCTCATAAATCGCCGTTTCGCACGAAAGAAATATGAATTTATCAGTTTGAATAGTTGAAAACAGCGTATCTATGTTTTTGCAAGTTTAAAACAGCAATATTATCGTCGTTTCTCATAAATCGCCGTTTCGCACGAAAGAAACATGAATTTATCAGTTTGAATAGATGAAAACAGCGTTTTTATATGTTTTTGCAAGTTTAAAACTGCAATTTCATCGTCATTTCTCATAAATCGCCGTTTCACACGAAAGAAACATGAATTTGTCAGTTTGAATAGTTCAAAACAGCGTTTTTCTATGTTTTTGCAAATTTAAAACAGCAGTTTTATCGTGATTTCACAAAAATCCACCGTTCCGAACGAAAGAAACTTGAATTTATCAGTTTGAATAGTTAAAAACAGCGTTTTTCTATGTTTTTGCAAGTTTAAAACAGCAATTTTATCGTCATTTCTCATAAATCGCCGTTTCACACGAAAGAAACATGAATTTGTCAGTTTGAATAGTTCAAAACAGCGTTTTTCTATGTTTTTGCAAGTTTAAAACAGCAATTTTATCGTCATTTCTCATAAATCGCCGTTTCGCACGAAAGAAACATGAATTTGTCAGTTTGAATAGTTCAAAACAGCGTTTTTCTATGTTTTTGCAAGTTTAAAAACAGCAATATTATCGTCGTTTCTCATAAATCACCGTTTCGCACGAAAGAAACATGAATTTATCAGTTTGAATAGATGAAAACAGCGTTTTTCTATGTTTTTGCAAGTTTAAAACAGCTATTTTATCGTCATTTATCATAAATCGCCGTTTCGCACGAAAGAAACATGAATTTGTCAGTTCGAGTAGTTCAAAACAGCGTTTTTCTATGTTTTTGCAAGTTTAAAACAGCAGTTTTATCGTGATTTCACAAAAATCCACCGTTTCGAACGAAAGAAACCTGAATTTATAAGTATGAATAGTTAAAAACAGCGTTTTTCTATGTTTTTGCAAGTTTAAAACAGCAGTTTTATCGTGATTTTACAAAAATCCACCGTTTCGCACGAAAGAAACATGAATTTGTCAGTTTGAATAGTTCAAAACAGCGTTTTTCTATGTTTTTGCAAGTTTAAAACAGCAATTTTATCGTCATTTCTCATAAATCGCCGTTTCGCACGAAAGAAACATGAATTCATCCATTTGAATAGTTGAAAACAGCGTTTTTCTATGTTATTGCAAGTTTAAAACAGCAATTTTATCGTCATTTCTCATAAGTCGCCGTTTCGCACGAAAGAAACATGAATTTATCAGTTTGAATAGTTGAAAACAGCGTTTTTCTATGTTTTTGCAAGTTTAAAAAAGCAGTTTTATCGTCATTTCTCATAAATCGCCGTTTCGCACGAAAGAAACCTGAATTTATCAGTTTGAATAGTTAAAAACAGCGTTTTTCCATGTTTTTGCAAGCTTAAAACAGCAATTTTATCGTCATTTCTCATAAATCGCCGTTTCGCACGAAAGAAACATGAATTTGTCAGTTTGAATATTTCAAAATAGCGTTTTTCTATGTTTTTGCAAGTTTAAAACAGCAGTTTTATCGTGATTTCACAAAAATCCACCGTTTCGAACGAAAGAAACCTGAATTTATAAGTTTGAATAGTTAAAAACAGCGTTTTTCTATGTTTTTGCAAGTTTAAAACAGCAGTTTTATCGTGATTTCACAAAAATCCACCGTTTCGCACGAAAGAAACATGAATTTGTCAGTTTGAATAGTTCAAAACAGCGTTTTTCTATGTTTTTGCAAGTTTAAAACAGCAATATTATCGTCATTTCTCATAAATCGCCGTTTCGCACGAAAGAAATATGAATTTAACAGTTTGAATAGTTGAAAACAGCGTATCTATGATTTTGCAAGTTTAAAACAGCAATATTATCGTCGTTTCTCATAAATCGCCGTTTCGCACGAAAGAAACATGAATTTATCAGTTTGAATAGATGAAAACAGCGTTTTTATATGTTTTTGCAAGTTTAAAACTGCAATTTCATCGTCATTTCTCATAAATCGCCGTTTCGCACGAAATAAACATGAATTTGTCAGTTTGAATAGTTCAAAACAGCGTTTTTCTATGTTTTTGCAAATTTAAAACAGCAGTTTTATCGTGATTTCACAAAAATCCACCGTTCCGAACGAAAGAAACTTGAATTTATCAGTTTGAATAGTTAAAAACAGCGTTTTTCTATGTTTTTGCAAGTTTAAAACAGCAATTTTATCGTCATTTCTCATAAATCGCCGTTTCACACGATAGAAACATGAATTTGTCAGTTTGAATAGTTCAAAACAGCGTTTTTCTATGTTTTTGCAAGTTTAAAACAGCAATTTTATCGTCATTTCTCATAAATCGCCGTTTCGCACGAAAGAAACATGAATTTGTCAGTTTGAATAGTTCAAAACAGCGTTTTTCTATGTTTTTGCAAGTTTAAAACAGCAATATTATCGTCGTTTCTCATAAATCACCGTTTCGCACGAAAGAAACATGAATTTATCAGTTTGAATAGATGAAAACAGCGTTTTTCTATGTTTTTGCAAGTTTAAAACAGCAATTTTATCGTCATTTATCATAAATCGCCGTTTCGCACGAAAGAAACATGAATTTGTCAGTTCGAGTAGTTCAAAACAGCGTTTTCCTATGTTTTTGCAAGTTTAAAACAGCAGTTTTATCGTGATTTCACAAAAATCCACCGTTTCGAACGAAAGAAACCTGAATTTATAAGTATGAATAGTTAAAAACAGCGTTTTTCTATGTTTTTGCAAGTTTAAAACAGCAGTTTTATCGTGATTTCACAAAAATCCACCGTTTCGCACGAAAGAAACATGAATTTGTCAGTTTGAATAGTTCAAAACAGCGTTTTTCTATGTTTTTGCAAGTTTAAAACAGCAATTTTATCGTCATTTCTCATAAATCGCCGTTTCGCACGAAAGAAACATGAATTTATCAGTTTGAATAGTTGAAAACAGCGTTTTTCTATGTTATTGCAAGTTTAAAACAGCAATTTTATCGTCATTTCTCATAAGTCGCCGTTTCGCACGAAAGAAACATGAATTTATCAGTTTGAATAGTTGAAAACAGCGTTTTTCTATGTTTTTGCAAGTTTAAAAAAGCAATTTTATCGTCATTTCTCATAAATCGCCGTTTCGCACGAAAGAAACCTGAATTTATCAGTTTGAATAGTTAAAAACAGCGTTTTTCCATGTTTTTGCAAGCTTAAAACAGCAATTTTATCGTCATTTCTCATAAATCGCCGTTTCGCACGATAGAAACATGAATTTGTCAGTTTGAATATTTCAAAATAGCGTTTTTCTATGTTTTTGCAAGTTTAAAACAGCAGTTTTATCGTGATTTCACAAAAATCCGCCGTTTCGCACGAAAGAAACATGAATTTATCAGTTTGAATAGTTGAAAACAGCGTTTTTATATGTTTTTGCAAGCTTAAAACAGCAATTTTATCGTCATTTCTCATAAATCGCCGTTTCACACGAAAGAAACATGAATTTGTCAGTTTGCATAGTTCAAAACAGCGTTTTTCTATGTTTTTGCAAGTTTAAAACAGCAATTTATTGTCATTTCTCATAAATCGCCGTTTCGCACGAAAGAAACATGAATTTATCAGTTTGAATAGTTAAAAACAGCGTTTTTCCATGTTTTTGCAAGCTTAAAACAGCAATTTTATCGTCATTTCTCATAAATCGCCGTTTCGCACGAAAGAAACATGAATTTGTCAGTTTGAATATTTCAAAATAGCGTTTTTCTATGTTTTTGCAAGTTTAAAACAGCAGTTTTATCGTGATTTCACAAAAATCCACCGTTTCGAACGAAAGAAACCTGAATTTATAAGTTTGAATAGTTAAAAACAGCGTTTTTCTATGTTTTTGCAAGTTTAAAACAGCAGTTTTAACGTGATTTCACAAAAATCCACCGTTTCGCACGAAAGAAACATGAATTTGTCAGTTTGAATAGTTCAAAACAGCGTTTTTCTATGTTTTTGCAAGTTTAAAACAGCAATTTTATCGTCATTTCTCATAAATCGCCGATTCGCACGAAAGAAACATGAATTTATCAGTTTGAATAGTTGAAAACAGCGTTTTTCTATGTTATTGCAAGTTTAAAACAGCAATTTTATCGTCATTTCTCATAAGTCGCCGTTTCGCACGAAAGAAACATGAATTTATCAGTTTAAATAGTTGAAAACAGCGTTTTTCTATGTTTTTGCAAGTTTAAAAAAGCAATTTTATCGTCATTTCTCATAAATCGCCGTTTCGCACGAAAGAAACCTGAATTTATCAGTTTGAATAGTTAAAAACAGCGTTTTTCCATGTTTTTGCAAGTTTAAAAGCAATTTTATCGTCATTTTTCATAAATCGCCGTTTCACACGAAAGAAACTTGAATTTGTCAGTTTGAATAGTTCAGAACAGCTTTTTTCTATGTTTTTGAAAGTTTAAAACAGAAATTTTATCATCATTTCTCATAAATCGCCGATTCGCACGAAAGAAACATGAATTTGTCAATTTGAATAGTTCAAAACAGCGTTTTTCTATGTTTTTGCAAGTTTAAAACAGCAATTTTATCGTCATTTCACATAAATCGCCGTTTCGCACGAAAGAAACATGAATTTATCAGTTTGAATAGTTGAAAACAGCGTATCTATGTTTTTGCAAGTTTAAAACAGCAATATTATCGTCGTTTCTCATAAATCGCCGTTTCGCACGAAAGAAACATGAATTTATCAGATTGAATAGATGAAAACAGCGTTTTTATATGTTTTTGCAAGTTTAAAACTGCAATTTCATCGTCATTTCTCATAAATCGCCGTTTCGCACGAAAGAAACATGATTTTGTCAGTTTGAATAGTTCAAAACAGCGTTTTTCTATGTTTTTGCAAGTTTAAAACAGCAGTTTTATCGTGATTTCACAAAAATCCACCGTTTCGAACGAAAGAAACTTGAATTTATCAGTTTGAATAGTTAAAAACAGCGTTTTTATATGTTTTTGCAAGCTTAAAACAGCAATTTTATCGTCATTTCTCATAAATCGCCGTTTCACACGAAAGAAACATGAATTTGTCAGTTTGTATAGTTCAAAACAGCGTTTTTCTATGTTTTTGCAAGTTTAAAACAGCAATTTTATCGTCATTTATCATTAATCGCCGTTCCGCACGAAAGAAACATGAATTTATCAGTTTGAATAGTTGAAAACAGCATTTTTCTATGTTTTTGCAAGCTTAAAACAGCAATTTTATCGTCATTTCTCATAAATCGCCGTTTCGCACGAAAGAAACATGAATTTGTCAGTTTGAATATTTCAAAATAGCGTTTTTCTATGTTTTTGCAAGTTTAAAACAGCAGTTTTATCGTGATTTCACAAAAATCCACCGTTTCGCACGAAAGAAACATGAATTTGTCAGTTTGAATAGTTCAAAACAGCGTTTTTCTATGTTTTTGCAAGTTTAAAACAGCAATTTTATCGTCATTTCTCATAAATCGCCGTTTCGCACGAAAGAAACATGAATTTATCAGTTTGAATAGTTGAAAACAGCGTTTTTCTATGTTATTGCAAGTTTAAAACAGCAATTTTATCGTCATTTCTCATAAGTCGCCGTTTCGCACGAAAGAAACATGAATTTATCAGTTTGAATAGTTGAAAACAGCGTTTTTCTATGTTTTTGCAAGTTTAAAAAAGCAATTTTATCGTCATTTCTCATAAATCGCCGTTTCGCACGAAAGAAACCTGAATTTATCAGTTTGAATAGTTAAAAACAGCGTTTTTCCATGTTTTTGCAAGCTTAAAACAGCAATTTTATCGTCATTTCTCATAAATCGCCGTTTCGCACGATAGAAACATGAATTTGTCAGTTTGAATATTTCAAAATAGCGTTTTTCTATGTTTTTGCAAGTTTAAAACAGCAGTTTTATCGTGATTTCACAAAAATCCGCCGTTTCGCACGAAAGAAACATGAATTTATCAGTTTGAATAGTTGAAAACAGCGTTTTTCTATGTTATTGCAAGTTTAAAACAGCAATTTTATCGTCATTTCTCATAAGTCGCCGTTTCGCACGAAAGAAACATGAATTTATCAGTTTGAATAGTTGAAAACAGCGTTTTTCTATGTTTTTGCAAGTTTAAAAAAGCAATTTTATCGTCATTTCTCATAAATCGCCGTTTTGCACGAAAGAAACCTGAATTTATCAGTTTGAATAGTTAAAAACAGCGTTTTTCCATGTTTTTGCAAGTTTAAAAGCAATTTTATCGTCATTTTTCATAAATCGCCGTTTCACACGAAAGAAACTTGAATTTGTCAGTTTGAATAGTTCAGAACAGCTTTTTTCTATGTTTTTGAAAGTTTAAAACAGAAATTTTATCATCATTTCTCATAAATCGCCGATTCGCACGAAAGAAACATGAATTTATCAGTTTGCATAGTTGAAAACAGCGTTTTTCTATGTTTTTGCAAGTTTAAAACAGCAATTTTAACGTCATTTCTCATAAATCGTCGTTTAGCACGAAAGAAACATGAATTTGTCAATTTGAATAGTTCAAAACAGCGTTTTTCTATGTTTTTGCAAGTTTAAAACAGCAGTTTAATCGTGATTTCACAAAAATCCACCGTTTCGAACGAAAGAAACTTGAATTTATCAGTTTGAATAGTTAAAAACAGCGTTTTTATATGTTTTTGCAAGCTTAAAACAGCAATTTTATCGTCATTTCTCATAAATCGCCGTTTCACACGAAAGAAACATGAATTTGTCAGTTTGCATAGTTCAAAACAGCGTTTTTCTATGTTTTTGCAAGTTTAAAACAGCAATTTATTGTCATTTCTCATAAATCGCCGTTTCGCACGAAAGAAACATGAATTTATCTGTTTGAATAGTTAAAAACAGCGTTTTTCCATGTTTTTGCAAGCTTAAAACAGCAATTTTATCGTCATTTCTCATAAATCGCCGTTTCGCACGAAAGAAACATGAATTTGTCAGTTTGAATATTTCAAAATAGCGTTTTTCTATGTTTTTGCAAGTTTAAAACAGCAGTTTTATCGTGATTTCACAAAAATCCACCGTTTCGAACGAAAGAAACTTGAATTTATCAGTTTGAATAGTTAAAAACAGCGTTTTTATATGTTTTTGCAAGCTTAAAACAGCAATTTTATCGTCATTTCTCATAAATCGCCGTTTCACACGACAGAAACATGAATTTGTCAGTTTGCATAGTTCAAAACAGCGTTTTTCTATGTTTTTGCAAGTTTAAAACAGCAATTTATTGTCATTTCTCATAAATCGCCGTTTCGCACGAAAGAAACATGAATTTATCAGTTTGAATAGTTAAAAACAGCGTTTTTCCATGTTTTTGCAAGCTTAAAACAGCAATTTTATCGTCATTTCTCATAAATCGCCGTTTCACACGAAAGAAACATGAATTTGTCAGTTTGCATAGTTCAAAACAGCGTTTTTCTATGTTTTTGCAAGTTTAAAACAGCAATTTATTGTCATTTCTCATAAATCGCCGTTTTGCACGAAAGAAACCTGAATTTATCAGTTTGAATAGTTAAAAACAGCGTTTTTCCATGTTTTTGCAAGTTTAAAAGCAATTTTATCGTCATTTTTCATAAATCGCCGTTTCACACGAAAGAAACTTGAATTTGTCAGTTTGAATAGTTCAGAACAGCTTTTTTCTATGTTTTTGAAAGTTTAAAACAGAAATTTTATCATCATTTCTCATAAATCGCCGATTCGCACGAAAGAAACATGAATTTATCAGTTTGCATAGTTGAAAACAGCGTTTTTCTATGTTTTTGCAAGTTTAAAACAGCAATTTTAACGTCATTTCTCATAAATCGTCGTTTAGCACGAAAGAAACATGAATTTGTCAATTTGAATAGTTCAAAACAGCGTTTTTCTATGTTTTTGCAAGTTTAAAACAGCAGTTTTATCGTGATTTCACAAAAATCCACCGTTTCGAACGAAAGAAACTTGAATTTATCAGTTTGAATAGTTAAAAACAGCGTTTTTATATGTTTTTGCAAGCTTAAAACAGCAATTTTATCGTCATTTCTCATAAATCGCCGTTTCACACGAAAGAAACATGAATTTGTCAGTTTTCATAGTTCAAAACAGCGTTTTTCTATGTTTTTGCAAGTTTAAAACAGCAATTTATTGTCATTTCTCATAAATCGCCGTTTCGCACGAAAGAAACATGAATTTATCAGTTTGAATAGTTAAAAACAGCGTTTTTCCATGTTTTTGCAAGCTTAAAACAGCAATTTTATCGTCATTTCTCATAAATCGCCGTTTCGCACGAAAGAAACATGAATTTGTCAGTTTGAATATTTCAAAATAGCGTTTTTCTATGTTTTTGCAAGTTTAAAACAGCAGTTTTATCGTGATTTCACAAAAATCCACCGTTTCGAACGAAAGAAACCTGAATTTATAAGTTTGAATAGTTAAAAACAGCGTTTTTCTATGTTTTTGCAAGTTTAAAACAGCAGTTTTAACGTGATTTCACAAAAATCTACCGTTTAGCACGAAAGAAACATGAATTTGTCAGTTTGAATAGTTCAAAACAGCGTTTTTCTATGTTTTTGCAAGTTTAAAACAGCAATTTTATCGTCATTTTTCATAAATCGCCGTTTCACACGAAAGAAACTTGAATTTGTCAGTTTGAATAGTTCAGAACAGCTTTTTTCTATGTTTTTGAAAGTTTAAAACAGAAATTTTATCATCATTTCTCATAAATCGCCGATTCGCACGAAAGAAACATGAATTTGTCAATTTGAATAGTTCAAAACAGCGTTTTTCTATGTTTTTGCAAGTTTAAAACAGCAATTTTATCGTCATTTCACATAAATCGCCGTTTCGCACGAAAGAAACATGAATTTATCAGTTTGAATAGTTGAAAACAGCGTATCTATGTTTTTGCAAGTTTAAAACAGCAATATTATCGTCGTTTCTCATAAATCGCCGTTTCGCACGAAAGAAACATGAATTTATCAGATTGAATAGATGAAAACAGCGTTTTTATATGTTTTTGCAAGTTTAAAACTGCAATTTCATCGTCATTTCTCATAAATCGCCGTTTCGCACGAAAGAAACATGATTTTGTCAGTTTGAATAGTTCAAAACAGCGTTTTTCTATGTTTGTGCAAGTTTAAAACAGCAGTTTTATCGTGATTTCACAAAAATCCACCGTTTCGAACGAAAGAAACTTGAATTTATCAGTTTGAATAGTTAAAAACAGCGTTTTTATATGTTTTTGCAAGCTTAAAACAGCAATTTTATCGTCATTTCTCATAAATCGCCGTTTCACACGAAAGAAACATGAATTTGTCAGTTTGTATAGTTCAAAACAGCGTTTTTCTATGTTTTTGCAAGTTTAAAACAGCAATTTTATCGTCATTTATCATAAATCGCCGTTCCGCACGAAAGAAACATGAATTTATCAGTTTGAATAGTTGAAAACAGCATTTTTCTATGTTTTTGCAAGCTTAAAACAGCAATTTTATCGTCATTTCTCATAAATCGCCGTTTCGCACGAAAGAAACATGAATTTGTCAGTTTGAATATTTCAAAATAGCGTTTTTTCTATGTTTTTGCAAGTTTAAAACAGCAGTTTTATCGTGATTTCACAAAAATCCACCGTTTCGAACGAAAGAAACCTGAATTTATAAGTTTGAATAGTTAAAAACAGCGTTTTTCTATGTTTTTGCAAGTTTAAAACAGCAGTTTTATCGTGATTTCACAAAAATCTACCGTTTCGCACGAAAGAAACATGAATTTGTCAGTTTGAATAGTTCAAAACAGCGTTTTTCTATGTTTTTGCAAGCTTAACAGCAATTTTATCATCATTTCTCATAAATCGCCGTTTCGCACGAAAGAAACCTGAATTTATCAGTTTGAATAGTTAAAAACAGCGTTTTTCTATGTTTTTGCAAGTTTAACAGCAATTTTATCGTCATTTCTCATAAATCGCCGTTTCACACGAAAGAAACATGAATTTATCAGTTTGAATAGTTAAAAACAGCGTTTTTCTATGTTTTTGCAAGTTTAACAGCAATTTTATCGTCATTTCTCATAAATCGCCGTTTCACACGAAAGAAACTTGAATTTGTCAGTTTGAATAGTTCAAAACAGCTTTTTTCTATGTTTTTGAAAGTTTAAAACAGCAATTTTATCGTCATTTCTCATAAATCGCCGTTTCACACAAAAGAAACATGAATTTGTCAGTTTGAATAGTTCAAAACAGCGTTTTTCTATGTTTTTGCAAGTTTAAAACAGCAATTTTATCGTCATTTCTCATAAATCGCCGATTCGCACGAAAGAAACATGAATTTATCAGTTTGCATAGTTGAAAACAGCGTTTTTCTATGTTTTTGCAAGTTTAAAACAGCAATTTCAACGTCATTTCTCATAAATCGTCGTTTAGCACGAAAGAAACATGAATTTGTCAGTTTGAATAGTTCAAAACTGCGTTTTTCTATGTTTTTGCAAGTTTAAAACAGCAATTTTATCGTCATTTCTCATAAATCGCCGTTTCGCACGAAAGAAACATGAATTTATAAGTTTGAATAGTTAAAAACAGCGTATCTATGTTTTTGCAAGTTTAAAACAGCAATATTATCGTCGTTTCTCATAAATCGCCGTTTCGCACGAAAGAAACATGAATTTGTCAGTTTGAATAGATGAAACTAGCGTTTTTATATGTTTTTGCAAGTTTAAAACAGCAATTTTATCGTCATTTCTCATAAATCGCAGTTTCGCACGAAAGAAACATGAATTTATCAGTTTGAATAGTTGAAAACAGCGTTTTTTCTATGTTATTGCAAGTTTAAAACAGCAATTTTATCGTCATTTCTCATAAATCGCCGTTTCGCACGAAAGAAACCTGAATTTATAAGTTTGAATAGTTAAAAACAGCGTTTTTCTATGTTTTTGCAAGTTTAAACAGCAGTTTTATCGTGATTTCACAAAAATCCACAGTTTCGCACGAAAGAAACATGAATTTGTCAGTTTGAATAGTTCAAAACAGCGTTTTTTCTATGTTTTTGCAAGTTTAAAACAGCAATTTTATCGTCATTTCTCATCAATCGCCGTTTCGCACGAAAGAAACATGAATTTATCAGTTTGAATAGTTGAAAACAGCGTTTTTCTATGTTATTGCAAGTTTAAAACAGCAATTTTATCGTCATTTCTCATAAGTCGCCGTTTCGCACGAAAGAAACATGAATTTATCAGTTTGAATAGTTGAAAACAGCGTTTTTCTATGTTTTTGCAAGTTTTAAACAGCAATTTTATCGTCATTTCTCATAAATGTCCGTTTCGCACGAAAGAAACCTGAATTTATCAGTTTGAATAGTTAAAAACAGCGTTTTTCTATGTTTTTGCAAGTTTAACAGCAATTTTATCGTCATTTCTCATAAATCGCCGTTTCACACGAAAGAAACATGAATTTATCAGTTTGCATAGTTGAAAACAGCGTTTTTCTATGTTTTTGCAAGTTTAAAATAGCAATTTTAACGTCATTTCTCATAAATCGTCGTTTAGCACGAAAGAAACCTGAATTTATCAGTTTGAATAGTTAAAAACAGCGTTTTTCTATGTTTTTGCAAGTTTAACAGCAATTTTATCATCATTTCTCATAAATCGCCGTTTCGAACGAAAGAAACCTGAATTTATCAGTTTGAATAGTTAAAAACAGCGTTTTTCTATGTTTTTGCAAGTTTAACAGCAATTTTATCGTCATTTCTCATAAATCGCCGTTTCACACGAAAGAAACTTGAATTTGTCAGTTTGAATAGTTCAAAACAGCTTTTTTCTATGTTTTTGAAAGTTTAAAACAGCAATTTTATCGTCATTTCTCATAAATCGCCGTTTCACACAAAAGAAACATGAATTTGTCAGTTTGAATAGTTCAAAACAGCGTTTTTCTATGTTTTTGCAAGATTAAAACAGCAATTTTATCGTCATTTCTCATAAATCGCCGATTCGCACGAAAGAAACATGAATTTATCAGTTTGCATAGTTGAAAACAGCGTTTTTCTATGTTTTTGCAAGTTTAAAACAGCAATTTCAACGTCATTTCTCATAAATCGTCGTTTAGCACGAAAGAAACATGAATTTGTCAGTTTAAATAGTTCAAAACTGCGTTTTTTCTATGTTTTTGCAAGTTTAAAACAGCAATTTTATCGTCATTTCTCATAAATCGCCGTTTCGCACGAAAGAAACATGAATTTATCAGTTTGAATAGTTAAAAACAGCGTATCTATGTTTTTGCAAGTTTAAAACAGCAATATTATCGTCGTTTCTCATAAATCGCCGTTTCGCACGAAAGAAACATGAATTTGTCAGTTTGAATAGATGAAAACAGCGTTTTTATATGTTATTGCAAGTTTAAAACAGCAATTTTATCGTCTTTTGTCATAAGTCGCCGTTTCGCACGAAAGAAACATGAATTTATCAGTTTGAATAGTTGTAAACAGCGTTTTTCTGTGTTTTTGCAAGTTTAAAACAGCAATTTTATCGTCATTTCTCATAAATCGCCGTTTCGCACGAAAGAAACCTGAATTTATCAGTTTGAATAGTTAAAAACAGCGTTTTTCCATGTTTTTGCAAGTTTAAAAGCAAATTTATCGTCATTTCTCATAAATCGCCGTTTCACACGAAAGAAACTTGAATTTGTCAGTTTGAATAGTTCAAAACAGCTTTTTTCTATGTTTTTGAAAGTTTAAAACAGAAATGTTATCGTCATTTCTCATAAATCGCCTTTTCGCACGAAAGAAACATGAATTTGTCAGTTTGAATAGTTCAAAACAGCGTTTTTCTATATTTTTGCAAGTTTAAAACAGCAATTTTATCGTCATTTCTCATAAATCGCCGTTTCGCACGAAAGAAAAATGAATTTGTCAGTTTGAATAGTTCAAAACAGCGTTTTTCTATGTTTTTGCAAGTTTAAAACAGCAGTATTATCGTGATTTCACAAAAATCCACCGTTTCGTACAAAAGAAACCTGAATTTATCAGTTTGAATAGTTAAAAACAGCGTTTTTCTATGTTATTGCAAGTTTAAAACAGCAATTTTATCGTCATTTCTCATAAATCGCCGTTTCACACAAAAGAAACATGAATTTGTCAGTTTGAATAGTTCAAAACCGCGTTTACTATGTTTTTGCAAGTTTAAAACAGCAATTTTATCGTCATTTCTCATAAATCGCCGATTCGCACGAAAGAAACATGAATTTATCAGTTTGCATAGTTGAAAACAGCGTTTTTCTATGTTTTTGCAAGTTTAAAACAGCAATTTTAACGTCATTTCTCATAAATCGTCGTTTAGCACGAAAGAAACATGAATTTGTCTATTTGAATAGTTCAAAACAGCGTTTTTCTATGTTTTTGCAAGTTTAATACAGCAATTTTATCGTCATTTCTCATAAATCGCCGTTTCGCACGAAAGAAACATGAATTTATCAGTTTGAATAGTTGAAAACAGCGTATCTATGTTTTTGCAAGTTTAAAACAGCAATATTATCGTCGTTTCTCATAAATCGCCGTTTCGCACGAAAGAAACATGAATTTATCAGTTTGAATAGTTGAAAACAGCGTATCTATGTTTTTGCAAGTTTAAAAAGCAATATTATCGTCGTTTCTCATAAATCGCCGTTTCGCGCGAAATAAACATAAATTTGTCAGTTTGAATAGTTCAAAACAGCGTTTTTCTATGTTTTTGCAAGTTTAAAAGCAATTTTATCGTCATTTCTAATAAATCGCCGTTTCACACGAAAGAAACTTGAATTTGTCAGTTTGAATAGTTCAAAACAGCTTTTTTCTATGTTTTTGAAAGTTTAAAACAGAAATTTTATCGTCATTTCTCATAAATCGCCGTTTCGCACGAAAGAAACATGAATTTATCAGTTTGAATAGTTGAAAACAGCGTATCTATGTTTTTGCAAGTTTAAAACAGCAATATTATCGTCGTTTCTCATAAATCGCCGTTTCGCACAAAATAAACATGAATTTGTCAGTTTGAATAGTTCAAAACAGCGTTTTTCTATGTTTTTGCAAGTTTAAAACAGCAGTTTTATCGTGATTTCACAAAAATCCACCGTTTCGAACTAAAGAAACCTGAATATATAAGTTTGAATAGTTAAAAACAGCGTTTTTCTATGTTTTTGCAAGTTTAAAACAGTAATTTTATCGTCATTCTCATAAATCGCCGTTTCGCACGAAAGAAACATGAATTTATCAGTTTGAATAGTTGAAAACAGCGTTTTTCTATGTTTTTGCAAGTTTAAAACAGCAATTTTATCGTCATTCTCATAAATCGCCGTTTCGCACGAAAGAAACCTGAATTTATCAGTTTGAATAGTTAAAAACAGCGTATCTATTTTTTTGCAATTTTAAAACAGCAATATTATCGTCGTTTCTCATAAATCGCCGTTTCGCACGAAAGAAACATGAATTTGTCAGTTTGAATAGATGAAAACAGCGTTTTTATATGTTTTTGCAAGTTTAAAACAGCAATTTTTTCGTCATTTCTCATAAATCGCCGTTTCGCACGAAAGAAACATGAATTTATCAGTTTGAATAGTTGAAAACAGCGTTTTTCTATGTTATTGCAAGTTTAAAACAGCAATTTTATCGTCTTTTGTCATAAGTCGCCGTTTCGCACGAAAGAAACATGAGTTTATCAGTTTGAATAGTTGAAAACAGCGTTTTTCTATGTTTTTGCAAGTTTAAAACAGCAATTTTATCGTCATTTCTCATAAATCGCCGTTTCGCACGAAAGAAACCTGAATTTATCAGTTTGAATAGTTAAAAACAGCGTTTTTCCATGTTTTTGCAAGTTTAAAAGCAATTTTATCGTCATTTCTCATAAATCGCCGTTTCACACGAAAGAAACTTGAATTTGTCAGTTTGAATAGTTCAAAACAGCTTTTTTCTATGTTTTTGAATGTTTAAAACAGAAATTTTATCGTCATTTCTCATAAATCGCCTTTTCGCACGAAAGAAACATGAATTTGTTAGTTTGAATAGTTCAAAACAGCGTTTTTCTATATTTTTGCAAGTTTAAAACAGCAATTTTATCGTCATTTCTCATAAATCGCCGTTTCGCACGAAAGAAAAATGAATTTGTCAGTTTGAATAGTTCAAAACAGCGTTTTTCTATGTTTTTGCAAGTTTAAAACAGCAGTTTTATCGTGATTTCACAAAAATCCACCGTTTCGTACGAAAGAAACCTGAATTTATCAGTTTGAATAGTTAAAAACAGCGTTTTTCTATGTTATTGCAAGTTTAAAACAGCAATTTTATCGTCATTTCTCATAAATCGCCGTTTCACACAAAAAAAACATGAATTTGTCAGTTTGAATAGTTCAAAACAGCGTTTTTCTATGTTTTTGCAAGTTTAAAACAGCAATTTTATCGTCATTTCTCATAAATCGCCGATTCGCACGAAAGAAACATGAATTTATCAGTTTGCATAGTTGAAAACAGCGTTTTTCTATGTTTTTGCAAGTTTAAAACAGCAATTTTAACGTCATTTCTCATAAATCGTCGTTTAGCACGAAAGAAACATGAATTTGTCTATTTGAATAGTTCAAAACAGCGTTTTTCTATGTTTTTGCAAGTTTAATACAGCAATTTTATCGTCATTTCTCATAAATCGCCGTTTCACACGAAAGAAACATGAATTTGTCAGTTTGAATAGTTCAAAACAGCGTTTTTCTAAGTTTTTGCAAGTTTAAAACAGCAATTTTATCGTCATTTCTCATAAATCGCCGTTTCGCACGAAAGAAACATGAATTTATCAGTTTGAATAGATGCAAACAGCGTTTTTATATGTTTTTGCAAGTTTAAAACTGCAATTTCATCGTCATTTCTCATAAATCGCCGTTTCGCACGAAAGAAACATGAATTTATCAGTTTGAATAGTTGAAAACAGCGTATCTATGTTTTTGCAAGTTTAAAACAGCAATATTATCGTCGTTTCTCATAAATCGCCGTTTCGCACGAAATAAACATGAATTTGTCGGTTTGAATAGTTCAAAACAGCGTTTTTCTATGTTTTTGCAAGTTTAAAAGCAATTTTATCGTCATTTCTCATAAATCGCCGTTTCACACGAAAGAAACTTGAATTTGTCAGTTTGAATAGTTCAAAACAGCTTTTTTCTATGTTTTTGACAGTTTAAAACAGAAATTTTATCGTCATTTCTCATAAATCGCCGTTTCGCACGAAAGAAACATGAATTTATCAGTTTGAATAGTTGAAAACAGCGTATCTATGTTTTTGCAAGTTTAAAACAGCAATATTATCGTCGTTTCTCATAAATCGCCGTTTCGCACGAAATAAACATGAATTTGTCAGTTTTAATAGTTCAAAACAGCGTTTTTCTATGTTTTTGCAAGTTTAAAACAGCAGTTTTATCGTGATTTCACAAAAATCCACCGTTTCGAACGAAAGAAACTTGAATTTATCAGTTTGAATAGTTAAAAACAGCGTTTTTATATGTTTTTGCAAGTTTAAAACAGCAATTTTATCGTCATTTCTCATAAATCGCCGTTTCACACGAAAGAAACATGAATTTGTCAGTTTGAATAGTTCAAAACAGCGTTTTTCTATGTTTTTGCAAGTTTAAAACAGCAATTTTATCGTCATTTCTCATAAATCGCCGTTTCGCACGAAAGAAACATGAATTTATCAGTTTGAATAGTTGAAAACAGCGTTTTTCTATGTTTTTGCAAGTTTAAAACAGCAATTTTATCGTCATTTCTCATAAATCGCCGTTTCGCACGAAAAAAACATGAATTTATCAGTTTGAATAGTTGAAAACAGCGTTTTTCTATGTTTTTGCAAGTTTAAAACAGCAATTTTATCGTCATTTTCATAAATCGCCGTTTCGCACGAAAGAAACCTAAATTTATCAGTTTGAATAGTTAAAAACAGCGTTTTTCTATGTTTTTGCAAGTTTAAAACAGCAATTTTATCGTCATTTCTCATAAATCGCCGTTTCACACGAAAGAAACTTGAATTTGTCAGTTTGAATAGTTCAAAACAGCTTTTTTCTATGTTTTTGAAAGTTTAAAACAGAAATTTTATCGTCATTTCTCATAAATCGCCGTTTCGCATGAAAGAAACCTGAATTTATCAGTTTGAGTAGTTAAAAACAGCGTTTTTCTATGTTTTTGCACGTTTAAAACAGCAATTTTATCGTCATTTCTCATAAATCGCCGTTTCGCACGAAACAAACATGAATTTATCAGTTTGCATAGTTAAAAACAGCGTTTTTCTATGTTTTTGCAAGTTTAAAACAGCAATTTTATCGTCATTTCTCATAAATCGCCGTTTCGCACAAAAGAAACATGAATTTGTCAGTTTGAATAGTTCAAAACAGCGTTTTTCTATGTTTTTGCAAGTTTAAAACAGCAGTTTTATCGTGATTTCACAAAAATCCACCGTTTCGTACGAAAGAAACCTGAATTTATCAGTTTGAATAGTTAAAAACAGCGTTTTTCTATGTTTTTGCAAGTTTAAAACAGCAATTTTATCGTCATTTCTCATAAATCGCCGTTTCACACAAAAGAAACATGAATTTGTCAGTTTGAATAGTTCAAAACAGCGTTTTTCTATGTTTTTGCAAGTTTAAAACAGCAATTTTATCGTCATTTCTCATAAATCGCCGATTCGCACGAAAGAAACATGAATTTATCAGTTTGCATAGTTGAAAACAGCGTTTTTCTATGTTTTTGCAAGTTTAAAACAGCAATTTTAACGTCATTTCTCATAAATCGTCATTTAGCACGAAAGAAACATGAATTTGTCAATTTGAATAGTTCAAAACAGCGTTTTTCTATGTTTTTGCAAGTTTAAAACAGCAATTTTATCGTCATTTCTCATAAATCGCCGTTTAGCACAAAAGAAACATGAATTTATCAGTTTGAATAGTTGAAAACAGCGTATCTATGTTTTTGCAAGTTTAAAACAGCAATATTATCATCGTTTCTCATAAATCGCCGTTTCGCACGAAAGAAACATGAATTTATCAGTTTGAATAGATGCAAACAGCGTTTTTATATGTTTTTGCAAGTTTAAAACTGCAATTTTATCGTTATTTCTCATAAATCGCCGTTTCGCACGAAAATCCACCGTTTCGAACTAAAGAAACCTGAATATATAAGTTTGAATAGTTAAAAACAGCGTTTTTCTATGTTTTTGCAAGTTTAAACAGCAATTTTATCGTCATTTCTCAAAAATCGCCGTTTCGCACGAAAGAAACATGAATTTATCAGTTTGAATAGTTGAAAACAGCGTTTTTCTATGTTTTTGCAAGTTTAAAACAGCAATTTTATCGTCATTCTCATAAATCGCCGTTTCGCACGAAAGAAACCTGAATTTATCAGTTTGAATAGTTAAAAACAGCGTTTTTCTATGTTTTTGCAAGTTTAAAACAGCAATTTTATTGTCATTTCTCATAAATCGCCGTTTCACACGAAAGAAACTTGAATTTGTCAGTTTGAATAGTTCAAAACAGCTTTTTTCTATGTTTTTGAAAGTTTAAAACAGAAATTTTATCGTCATTTCTCATAAATCGCCATTTCGCACGAAAGAAAGCTGAATTTATCAGTTTGAGTAGTTAAAAACAGCGTTTTTCTATGTTTTTGCACGTTTAAAACAGCAATTTTATCGTCATTTCTCATAAATCGCCGTTTCGCACGAAAGAAACATGAATTTATCAGTTTGCATAGTTAAAAACAGCGTTTCTCTATGTTTTTGCAAGTTTAAAACAGCAATTTTATCGTCATTTCTCATAAATCGCCGTTTCACGCAAAAGAAACATGAATTTGTCAGTTTGAATAGTTCAAAACAGCGTTTTTCTATGTTTTTGCAAGTTTAAAACAGCAATTTTATCGTCATTTCTCATAAATCGCCGTTTCGCACGAAAGAAACATGAATTTATCAGTTTGAATAGTTGAAAACAGCGTATCTATGTTTTTGCAAGTTTAAAACAGCAATATTATCATCGTTTCTCATAAATCGCCGTTTCGCACGAAAGAAACATGAATTTATCTGTTTGAATAGATGCAAACAGCGTTTTTATATGTTTTTGCAAGTTTAAAACAGAAATTTTATCGTTATTTGTCATAAATCGCCGTTTCGCACGAAAGAAACATGAATTTGTCAGTTTGAATAGTTCAAAACAGCGTTTTTCTATGTTTTTGCAAGTTTAAAACAGCAATTTTATCGTCATTTCTCATAAATCGCCGTTTCGCACGAAAGAAACATGAATTTATCAGTTTGAATAGTTCAAAACAGCGTTTTTCTATGTTTTTGCAAGTTTAAAACAGCAATTTTATCGTCATTCTCATAAATCGTTGTTTCGCACGAAAGAAACCTGAATTTATCAGTTTGAATAGTTAAAAACAGCGTTTTTCTATGGTTTTGCAAGTTTAAAACAGCAATTTTATCGTCACTTCTAATAAATCGCCGTTTCACACGAAAGAAACTTGAATTTGTCAGTTTGAATAGTTCAATACAGCTTTTTTCTATGTTTTTGAAAGTTTAAAACAGAAATTTTATCGTCATTTCTCATAAATCGCCGTTTCGCACGAAAAAAACCTGAATTTATCAGTTTGAGTAGTTAAAAACAGCGTTTTTCTATGTTTTTGCACGTTTAAAACAGCAATTTTATCGTCATTTCTCATAAATCGCCGTTTCGCACGAAAGAAACATGAACTTATCAGTTTGAATAGTTCAAAACAGCGTTTTTCTATGTTTTTGCAAGTTTAAAACAGCAGTTTTATCGTCATTTCTCATAAATCGCCGTTTCACACGAAAGAAACTTGAATTTGTCAGTTTGAATAGTTCAAAACAGCGTTTTTCTGTGTTTTTGCAAGTTTTAAACAGCAATTTTATCGTCATTTCTCATAAATCGCCGTTTCGCACGAAAAAAACCTGAATTTATCAGTTTGAGTAGTTAAAAACAACGTTTTTCTATGTTTTTGCACGTTTAAAACAGCAATTTTATCGTCATTTCTCATAAATCGCCGTTTCGCACGAAAGAAACATGAATTTGTCAGTTTGAATAGTTCAAAACAGCGTTTTTCTATGTTTTTGCAAGTTTAAAACAGCAATTTTATCGTCATTTCTCATAAATCGCTGTTTCGCACGAAAGAAACCTGAATTTATCAGTTTGAATAAGTAAAAACGGCGTTTTTCTATGTTTTTGCAAGTTTAAAACAGCAGTTTTATCGTGGTTTCACAAAAATCCACCGTTTCGAACGAAAGAAACCTGAATTTATCAGTTTGAATAGTTAAAAACAGCGTTTTGCTATGTTTTTGCAAGTTTAAGATGCAATTTTATCGTCACTTCTCATAAATCGCCGTTTCGCACGAAAGAAACATGAATTTATCAGTTTGAATAGTTGAAAACAGCGTTTTTCTATGTTTTTGCAAGTTTAAAACAGCAATTTTATCGTCATTTCTCATAAATCGCCGTTTCGCACGAAAGAAACATGAATTTGTCAGTTTGAATAGTTCAAAACAGCGTTTTTCTATTTTTTTTTTCAAGTTTAAAACAGCAATTTTATCGTCATTTCTCATAAATCGCCGTTTCGCACGAAAGGAACATAAATTTGTCAGTTTGAATAGTTCAAAACAGCGTTTTTCTATGTTTTTGCAAGTTTAAAACAGCAGTTTTATCGTGAGTTAAAAAATCCACCGTTTCGAACGAAAGAAACCTGAATTTATCAGTTTGAGTAGTTAAAAACATCGTTTTTCTATGTTTTTGCACGTTTAAAACAGCAATTTTATCGTCATTTCTCATAAATCGCTGTTTCGCACGAAAGAAACCTGAATTTATCAGTTTGAATAAGTAAAAACGGCGTTTTTCTATGTTTTTGCAAGTTTAAAACAGCAGTTTTATCGTGGTTTCACAAAAATCCACCGTTTCGAACGAAAGAAACCTGAATTTATCAGTTTGAATAGTTAAAAACAGTGTTTTTCTATGTTTTTGCAAGTTTAAGACAGCAATTTTATCGTCACTTCTCATAAATCGCCGTTTCGCACGAAAGAAACATGAATTTATCAGTTTGAATAGTTGAAAACAGCGTTTTTCTATGTTTCTGCAAGTTTAAAACAGCAATTTTATCGTCATTTCTCATAAATCGCCGTTTCGCACGAAAGAAACATGAATTTGTCAGTTTGAATAGTTCAAAACAGCGTTTTTCTATTTTTTTTTTCAAGTTTAAAACAGCAATTTTATCGTCATTTCTCATAAATCGCCGTTTCGCACGAAAGAAACATAAATTTGTCAGTTTGAATAGTTCAAAACAGCGTTTTTCTATGTTTTTGCAAGTTTAAAACAGCAGTTTTATCGTGAGTTAAAAAATCCACCGTTTCGAACGAAAGAAACCTGAATTTATCAGTTTGAGTAGTTAGAAACATCGTTTTTCTATGTTTTTGCACGTTTAAAACAGCAATTTTATCGTCATTTCTCATAAATCGCCGTTTCACACGAAAGAAACATGAATTTGTCAGTTTGAATAGTTCAAAACAGCGTTTTTCTATGTTTTTGCAAGTTTAAAACAGCTATTTTATCGTCATTTCTCATAAATCGCCGTTTCGCACGAAAGAAACATGAATTTGTCAGTTTGAATAGTTCAAAACAGCGTTTTTCTACGTTTTTGCAAGTTTAAAACAGCAGTTTTATCGTGATTTCACAAAAATCCACCGTTTCGAACAAAAGAAACCTGAATTTATCAGTTTGAGTAGTTAAAAACATCGTTTTTCTATGTTTTTGCAAGTTTAAAACAGCAATTTTATCGTCATTTCTTATAAATCGCCGTTTCGCACGAAAGAAACATGAATTTATAAGTTTGAATAGTTGAAAACAGCGTTTTTCTATGTTTTTGCACGTTTAAAACAGCAATTTTATCGTCATTACTCATAAATCGCCGTTTCCCACGAAAGAAACATGAATTTGTCAGTTTGAATAGTTGAAAACAGCGTTTTTCTATATTTTTGCAAGTTTAAAACAGTAATTTTATAGTCATTTCTCATAATCGCCGTTTCGCACGAAAGAAACATGAATTTGTCAGTTTGAATAGTTCAAAACAGCGTTTTTCTATGTTTTTGCAAGTTTAAAATAGCAATTTTATCGTCATTTCTCATAAATCGCCGTTTCGCACGAAAGAAACCTGAATTTATCAGTTTGAATAGTTGAAAACAGCGTTTTTCTATATTTTTGCAAGTTTAAAACAGTAATTTTATCGTCATTTCTCATAAATCGCCGTTTCGCACGAAAGAAACATGAATTTGTCAGTTTGAATAGTTCAAAACAGCGTTTTTCTATGCTTTTGCAAGTTTAAAATAGCAATTTTATCGTCATTTCTCATAAATCGCCGTTTCGCACGAAAGAAACCTGAATTTATCAGTTTGAATAGTTAAAAACAGCGTTATTCAATGTTTTTGCAAGTTTAAAACAGCAAATTTATCGTCATTTCTCATAAATCGCCGTTTCGCACGAAAGAAACATGAATTTGTCAGTTTGAATAGTTCAAAACAGCGTTTTTCTACGTTTTTGCAAGTTTAAAACAGCAGTTTTATCGTGATTTCACAAAAATATACCGTTTCGAACAAAAGAAACCTGAATTTATCAGTTTGAGTAGTTAAAAACAGCGTTTTTCTATGTTTTTGCAAGTTTAAAACAACAATTTTATTGTCATTTCTCATAAATCGCCGTTTCGCACGAAAGAAACATGAATTTATAAGTTTGAATAGTTGAAAACAGCGTTTTTCTATGTTTTTGCAAGTTTAAAACAGCAATTTTATCGTCATTTCTCATAAATCGCCGTTTCGCACGAAAGAAACATGAATTTGTCAGTTTGAATAGTTCAAAACAGCGTTTTTCTATGTTTTTGCAAGTTTAAAACAGCAGTTTTATCGTGGTTTCACAAAAATCCACCTTTTCGAACGAAAGAAACCTGAATTTATCAGTTTGAATAGTATTATTAATTAACTCTGTTACTACAATAGCAATAAATTTGCGTTATACGGCAATAATTAGCAATAAATTAGCAAAAAATTACTGTACCATAGTTTTTTTGTTTTGGCGATGTGGTACCGCCAGCGTGAAGTTGGAGGTACCACTACATATTATTAATTAACTCTGTTACCACAATAGCAATAAATTTGCGTAATACGGCAATAATTAGCAATAAATTAGCAAAAAATTATTGTGCCATAGTTTTTTTGTTTCGGCGATGTGGTACCGCCAGCGTGAAGTTGGAGGTACCACTACATGTTATTAATTAACTTTGTTACTACAATAGCAATAAATTTGCGTTATACGGCAAAAATTAGCAATAAATTAGCAAAAAATTATAGCATATTTTTTACACCGATATTCAAAAGTGGTACCTCTAACTTCACGGACCTCTATTATACACGACAGAAACATGAATATGACAGTTTAAATAGATGAAAACAGCATTTTGTATGTTTTTGCAAGCTGAAAACAGCTATTTTATCTTGATTTTGCAAACATAAGCTATTACACACGACTTCTACATGAATATGACAGTTTAAATACTTGAAAACGGTGTTTTGTGTGCTTTTGCATGCTTAAAACAGCATTTTTATCTTGCTTTCACAACATTAGCTATTATACACGACAGAAACAAGAATATGACAGTTTAAATACTTGAAAACGGTGTTTTGTATGCTTTTGTATGCTTAAAACAGCATTTTTATCTAGCTTTCACCAACATTAGTTTTATACACGACAGAAACATGAATATGACAGTTTATATACTTGAAAACAGCATTTTGTATGTTTATGCAAGCTGAAAACAGCTATTTTATCTTGATTTTGCAAACATAAGCCATTACACACGACATATACATGAATATGACATTTTAAATACTTGAAAACGGTGTTTTGTATGCTTTTGCATGCATAAAACAGCATTTTTATCTTGCTTTCACCAACATTAGCTATTATACACGACAGAAACATGAATATGACAGTTTAAATACTTGAAAACGGTGTTTTGTATGCTTTTGCATGCTTAAAACAGCATTTTTATCTTGCTTTCACCAACATTAGCTATTATACACGACAGAAACATGAATATGACAGTTTAAATACTTGAAAACAGCATTCTGTATCTTTTTGCAAGCTGAAAACAGCTATTTTATTTTGATTTTGCAAACATAAGCCATTACACACGACATATGCATGAATATGACAGTTTAAATACTTGAACCGTGTGTTGTATACTTTTGCATGCTTAAAACAACATTTTATCTTGCTTTCACCAACATTAGCTATTATACACGACAGAAACATGAATATGACAGTTTAAATACTTTAAAACAGCATTTTGTATGTTTTTGCAAGCTGAAAACAGCTATTTTATCTTGATTTTGCAAACATAAGCCATTACACAGGACATATCCATGAATATGACAGTTTAAATACTTGAAAACGGTGTTTTGTATGCTTTTGCATGCTTAAAACAGCATTTTATCTTGCTTTCACCAACATTAGGTATTATACACGACAGAAACATGAATATGACAGTTTAAATACTTGAAAACAGCATTTTGTATGTTTTGCAAGCTGAGAACAGCTATTTTATCTTGATTTTGCAAACATAAGCCATAACACACGACATATACATGAATATGACAGTTTAAATTCTTGAAAACGGTGTTTTGTATGCTTTTGCATGCTTAAAACAGCATTTTTATCTTGCTTTCACCAACATTAGCTATTATACATGACAGAAACATGAATATGATAGTTTAAATACTTGAAATCGATGTTTTGTATGCTTTTGCATGCTTAAAACGGCATTTTTATCTTGCTTTCACCAACATTAGCTATTATATACGACAGAAACATGAATATGACCGTTTAAATACGGGAAAACTGTGTTTTGTATTCTTTTGCATGCTTAAAACAGCATTTTTATCTTGCTTTCACCACAATTAGCTATTATACACGACAGAAACATGAATATGACAGTTAAAATACTTGTAAACAGCATTTTGTATGTTTTTGCAAGCTGAGAACAGCTATTTTATCTAGATTTTGCAAACATAAGCCATTACACACGACATATACATGAATATGACAGTTTAAATTCTGAAAACGGTGTTTTGTATGCTTTTGCATGCTTAAAACAGCATTTTTATCTTGCTTTCACCAACATTAGCTATTATACACGACAAAAACATGAATATGACAGTTTATATACTTGAAAACGATGTTTTGTATGCTTTTGCATGCTTAAAACAGCATTTTTATCTTGCTTTCACCAACATTAGCTATTATACACGACAGAAACATGAATATGACAGTTTAAATACTTGAAAACAGCATTTTGTATCTTTTTGCAAGCTGAAAACAGCTATTTTATTTTGATTTTGCAAACATAAGCCATTACATACGACCTATACATGAATATGACAGTTTAAATACTTGAAAACGGTGTTTTGTGTGCTTTTGCATGCTTAAAACAGCATTTTTATCTTGCTTTCACCAACATTAGCTATTATACACGACAGAAACATGAATATGACAGTTTAAATACTTGAAAACAGCATTTTGTATGTTTTTGCAAGCTGAAAACAGCTATTTTATCTTGATTTTGCAAACATAAGCCATTCCACACGACATATATATGAATATGACAGTTTAAATACTTGAAAACGGTGTTTTTTATGCTTTTGCATGCTTAAAACAGAATTTTTATCTTGCTTTCACCAACATTAGCTATTATACACGACAGAAACATGAATATGACAGTTTAAATACTTGAAAACAGCATTTTGTATGTTTTTGCAAGCTGAAAACAGCTATTTTATCTTGATTTTGCAAACATAAGCCATTCCACACGACATATATATGAATATGACAGTTTAAATACTTGAAAACGGTGTTTTGTATGCTTTTGTATGCTTAAAACAGCATTTTTATCTAGCTTTCACCAACATTAGCTTTTATACACGACAGAAACATGAATATGACAGTTTATATACTTGAAAACAGCATTTTGTATGTTTATGCAAGCTGAAAACAGGTTTTATATATTGATTTTGCAAACATAAGCCATTACACACGACATATACATGAATACGACAGTTTAAATACTTGAAAACGGTGTTTTGTATGCTTTTGCATGCTTAAAACAGCATTTTATCTTGCTTTCACCAACATTAGCTATTATACACGACAGAAACATGAATATGACAGTTTAAATACTTGAAAACAGCATTTTGTATGTTTTTGCAAGCTGAGAACAGCTATTTTATCTTGATTTTGCAAACATAAGCCATAACACACGACATATACATGAATATGACAGTTTAAATTCTTGAAAACGGTGTTTTGTATGCTTTTGCATTCTTAAAACAGCATTTTTATCTTGCTTTCACCAACATTAGCTATTATACATGACAGAAACATGAATATGATAGTTTAAATACTTGAAAACGATGTTTTGTATGCTTTTGCATGCTTAAAACAGCATTTATATCTTGCTTTCGCCAACATAGCTATTATACACGACAGAAACATGAATATGACAGTTTATATACTTGAAATCAGCATTTTGTATGTTTTTGCAAGCTGAAAACAGCTATTTTATCTTCATTTTGCAAACATAAGCCATTACACACGACATATACATGAATATGACAGTTTAAATACTTGAAAACGGTGTTTTGTATGCTTTTGCATGCTTAAAACAGCATTTTTATCTTGCTTTCACCAACATTAGCTATTATACACGACAGAAACATGAATATGACCGTTTAAATACGTGAAAACGGTGTTTTGTATTCTTTTACATGCTTAAAACAGCATTTTTATCTTGCTTTCACCACAATTAGCTATTATACACGACAGAAACATGAATATGACAGTTTAAATACTTGAAAACAGCATTTTGTATGTTTTTGCAAGCTGAGAACAGCTATTTTATCTTGATTTTGCAAACATAAGCCATTACACACGACATATACATGAATATGACAGTTTAAATTCTTAAAAACGGTGTTTTGTATGCTTTTGCATGCTTAAAACAGCACTTTTATCTTGCTTTCACCAACATTAACTATTATACACGACTGAAAGATGAATATGACAATTTAAATACTTGAAAACAGCATTTTGTATGTTTTAGCAAGCTGAAAACAGCTATTTTATCTTGATTTTGCAAACATAAGCCATTACACACGACATATACATGAATATGACAGTTTAAATACTTTAAAACGGTGTTTTGTATGCTTTTGCATGCTTAAAACAGCATTTTTATCTTGCTTTCACCAACATTAGCTTTTATACACGACAAAAACATGAATATGACAGTTTAAATACTTGAAAACGGTGTTTTGTATGCTTTTGCATGCTTAAAACAGAATTTTTATCTTGCTTTCACCAACATTAGCTATTATACACGACAAAAACATGAATATGACAGTTTAAATACTTGAAAACGGTGTTTTGTATGCTTTTGCATGCTTAAAACAGCATTTTTATCTTGCTTTCACCAACATTAGCTATTATACACGACAGAAACATGAAAATGACAGTGTAAATACTTGAAAACAGCATTTTGTATGTTTTTGCAAGCTAAAAACAGCTTTTTTATCTTGATTTTGCAAACATATGCCATTACACACAACATATACATGAATATGACAGTTTAAATACTTGAAAACGGTATTTTGTATGCTTTTGCATGCTTAAAACAGCATTTTTATCTTGCTTTCACCAACATTAGCTATTATACACGACAAAAACATGAATATGACAGTTCAAGTACTTGAAAACGGTGTTTTGTATGCTTTTGCATGCTTTAACCAGCATTTTTATCTTGCTTTCACCAACATTAGCTATTATACACGACAGAAAGATGAATATGACAGTTTAAAAACTTGAAAACAGCATTTTGTATGTTTTTGCAAGTTGAAAACAGCTATTTTATCTCTATTTTGCAAACATAAGCCATTACACACGACATATACATGAATATGACAGTTTAAATACTTGAAAACGGTGTTTTGTAGGCTTTTGCATGCTTAAAACAGCATTTTTATCTTGCTTTCACCAACATTTGCTATTATACACGACAGAAACATGAATATGACAATTTAAATACTTGAAAACGGTGTTTTGTATGCTTTTGCATGCTTAAAACAGCATTTTTATCTTGCTTTCACCAACATTAGCTATTATACACGACAGAAACATGAATATAACAGTTTAAATACTTGAAAACAGCATTTTGTATGTTTTTGCAAGCTAAAAACAGCTATTTTATCTTGATTTTGCAAACATATGCCATTACACACGACATATACATGAATATGACAGTTTAAATACTTGAAAACGGTGTTTTGTATGCTTTTGCATGCTTAAAACAGCATTTTTATCTTGCTTTCACCAACATTAGCTATTATACACGACAAAAACATGAATATGACAGTTTAAATACTTGAAAACGATGTTTTGTATGCTTTTGCATGCTTAAAACAGCATTTTTATCTTGCTTTCACCAACATTAGCTATTATACACGACAAAAACATGAATATGACAGTTTAAATACTTGAAAACGGTGTTTTGTATGCTTTTGCATGCTTTAACCAGCATTTTTATCTTGCTTTCACCAACATTAGCTATTATACACGACAGAAAGATGAATATGACAGTTTAAATACTTGAAAACAGCATTTTGTATGTTTTTGCAAGCAGAAAACAGCTATTTATCTTGATTTTGCAAACATAAGCCATTACACACGACATATACATGAATATGACAGTTTAAATACTTGAAAACGGTGTTTCGTATGCTTTTGCATGCTTAAAATAGCATTTTTATCTTGCTTTCACCAACATTAGCTATTATACACGACATAAACATGAATATGACAGTTTAAATACTTGAAAACGGTGTTTTGTATGCTTTTGCATGCTTAAAACAGCATTTTTATCTTGCTTTCACCAACATTAGCTATTATACACGACAAAAACATGACTATGACAGTTTAAATACTTGAAAACGGTGTTTTGTATGCTTTTGCATGCTTAAAACAGCATTTTTATCTTGCTTTCACCAACATTAGCTATTATACACGACAGAAACATGAATATGACAGTGTAAATACTTGAAAACAGCATTTTGTATGTTTTTGCAAGCTAAAAACAGATTTTTTATCTTGATTTTGCAAACATATGCCATTACACACAACATATACATAAATATGACAGTTTAAATACTTGAAAACGGTATTTTGTATGCTTTTGCATGTTAAAAACAGCATTTTTATCTTGCTTTCACCAACATTAGCTATTATACACGACAAAAACATGAATATGACAGTTTAAATACTTGAAAACGGTGTTTTGTATGCTTTTTCATGCTTTAACCATCATTTTTATCTTGCTTTCACCAACATTAGCTATTATACACGACAGAAAGATGAATATGACAGTTTAAATACTTGAAAACAGCATTTTGTATGTTTTTGCAAGTTGAAAACAGCTATTTTATCTCTTTTTTGCAAACATAAGCCATTACACACGACATATACATGAATATGACAGTTTAAATACTTGAAAACGGTGTTTTGTATGCTTTTGCATGCTTAAAACAGCATTTTTATCTTGCTTTCACCAACATTAGCTATTATACACGACAGAAACATGAATATGACAATTTAAATACTTGAAAACGGTGTTTTGTATGCTTTTGCATGCTTAAAACAGCATTTTTATCTTGCTTTCACCAACATTAGCTATTATACACGACAGAAACATGAATATAACAGTTTAAATACTTGAAAACAGCATTTTGTATGTTTTTGCAAGCTAAAAACAGCTATTTTATCTTGATTTTGCAAACATATGCCATTACACACGACATATACATGAATATGACAGTTTAAATACTTGAAAACGGTGTTTTGTATGCTTTTGCATACTTAAAACAGCATTTTTATCTTGCTTTCACCAACATTAGCTATTATACACGACAAAAACATGAAAATGACAGTTTAAATACTTGAAAACGGTGTTTTGTATGCTTTTGCATGCTTAAAACAGCATTTTTATCTTGCTTTCACCAACATAGCTATTATACACGACAGAAACATGAATATGACAGTTTATATACTTGAAAACAGCATTTTGTATGTTTTTTCAAGCTGAAAACAGCTATTTTATCTTCATTTTGCAAACATAAGCCATTACACACGACATATACATGAATATGACAGTTTAAATACTTGAAAACGGTGTTTTGTATGCTTTTGCATGCTTAAAACAGCATTTTTATCTTGCTTTCACCAACATTAGCTATTATACACGACAGAAACATGAATATGACCGTTTAAATACGTGAAAACGGTGTTTTGTATTCTTTTACATGCTTAAAACAGCATTTTTATCTTGCTTTCACCAACATTAGCTATTATACACGACAGAAAGATGAATATGACAGTTTAAATACTTGAAAACAGCATTTTGTATGTTTTTGCAAGCAGAAAACAGCTATTTCTCTGATTTTGCAAACATAAGCCATTACACACGACATATACATGAATATGACAGTTTAAATACTTGAAAACGGTGTTTCGTATGCTTTTGCATGCTTAAAATAGCATTTTTATCTTGCTTTCACCAACATTAGCTATTATACACGACATAAACATGAATATGACAGTTTAAATACTTGAAAACGGTGTTTTGTATGCTTTTGCATGCTTAAAACAGCATTTTTATCTTGCTTTCACCAACATTAGCTATTATACACGACAAAAACATGACTATGACAGTTTAAATACTTGAAAACGGTGTTTTGTATGCTTTTGCATGCCTAAAACAGCATTTTTATCTTGCTTTCACCAACATTAGCTATTATACACGACAGAAACATGAATATGACAGTGTAAATACTTGAAAACAGCATTTTGTATGTTTTTGCAAGCTAAAAACAGCTTTTTTATCTTGATTTTGCAAACATATGCCATTACACACAACATATACATGAATATGACAGTTTAAATACTTGAAAACGGTATTTTGTATGCTTTTGCATGCTTAAAACAGCATTTTTATCTTGCTTTCACCAACATTAGCTATTATACACGACAAAAACATAAATATGACAGTTTAAATACTTGAAAACGTTGTTTTGTATGCTTTTGCATGCTTTAACCATCATTTTTATCTTGCTTTCACCAACATTAGCTATTATACACGACAGAAAGATGAATATGACAGTTTAAATACTTGAAAACAGCATTTTGTATGTTTTTGCAAGTTGAAAACAGCTATTTTATCTCTATTTTGCAAACATAAGCCATTACACACGACATATACATGAATATGACAGTTTAAATACTTGAAAACGGTGTTTTGTATGCTTTTGCATGCTTAAAACAGCATTTTTATCTTGCTTTCACCAACATTAGCTATTATACACGACAGAAACATGAATATGACAATTTAAATACTTGAAAACGGTGTTTTGTATGCTTTTGCATGCTTAAAACAGCATTTTTATCTTGCTTTCACCAACATTAGCTATTATACACGACAGAAACATGAATATAACAGTTTAAATACTTGAAAACAGCATTTTGTATGTTTTTGCAAGCTAAAAACAGCTATTTTATCTTGATTTTGCAAACATATGCGATTACACACGACATATACATGAATATGACAGTTTAAATACTTGAAAACGGTGTTTTGTATGCTTTTGCATACTTAAAACAGCATTTTTATCTTGCTTTCACCAACATTAGCTATTATACACGACAAAAACATGAATATGACAGTTTAAATACTTGAAAACGGTGTTTTGTATGCTTTTGCATGCTTAAAACAGCATTTTTATCTTGCTTTCACCAACATAGCTATTATACACGACAGAAACATAAATATGACAGTTTATATACTTGAAAACAGCATTTTGTATGTTTTTGCAAGCTGAAAACAGCTATTTTATCTTCATTTTGCAAACATAAGCCATTACACACGACATATACATGAATATGACAGTGAAATACTTGAAAACGGTGTTTTGTATGCTTTTGCATGCTTAAAACAGCATTTTTATCTTGCTTTCACCAACATTAGCTATTATACACGACAGAAACATGAATATGACCGTTTAAATACGTGAAAACGGTGTTTTGTATTCTTTTACATGCTTAAAACAGCATTTTTATCTTGCTTTCACCACAATTAGCTATTATACATGACAGAAACATGAATATGACAGTTTAAATACTTGAAAACAGCATTTTGTATGTTTTTGCAAGCTGAGAACAGCTATTTTATCTTGATTTTGCAAACATAAGCCATTACACACGACATATACATGAATATGACAGTTTAAATTCTTAAAAACGGTGTTTTGTATGCTTTTGCATGCTTAAAACAGCACTTTTATCTTGCTTTCACCAACATTAGCTATTATACACGACAGAAAGATGAATATGACAATTTAAATACTTGAAAACAGCATTTTGTATGTTTTAGCAAGCTGAAAACAGCTATTTTATCTTGATTTTGCAAACATAAGCCATTACACACGACATATACATGAATATGACAGTTTAAATACTTGAAAACGGTGTTTTGTATGCTTTTGCATGCTTAAAACAGCATTTTTATCTTGCTTTCACCAACATTAGCTTTTATACACGACAAAAACATGAATATGACAGTTTAAATACTTGAAAACCGTGTTTTGTATGCTTTTGCATGCTTAAAACAGAATTTTTATCTTGCTTTCACCAACATTAGCTATTATACACGACAAAAACATGAATATGACAGTTTAAATACTTGAAAACGGTGTTTTGTATGCTTTTGCATGCTTAAAACAGCATTTTTATCTTGCTTTCACCAACATTAGCTATTATACACGACAGAAACATGAATATGACCGTTTAAATACGTGAAAACGGTGTTTTGTATTCTTTTACATGCTTAAAACAGCATTTTTATCTTGCTTTCACCACAATTAGCTATTATACACGACAGAAACATGAATATGACAGTTTAAATACTTGAAAACAGCATTTTGTATGTTTTTGCAAGCTGAGAACAGCTATTTTATCTTGATTTTGCAAACATAAGCCATTACACACGACATATACATGAATATGACAGTTTAAATTCTTAAAAACGGTGTTTTGTATGCTTTTGCATGCTTAAAACAGCACTTTTATCTTGCTTTCACCAACATTAGCTATTATACACGACAGAAACATGAATATAACAGTTTAAATACTTGAAAACAGCATTTTGTATGTTTTTGCAAGATAAAAACAGCTATTTTATCTTGATTTTGCAAACATATGCCATTACACACGACATATACATGAATATGACAGTTTAAATACTTGAAAACGGTGTTTTGTATGCTTTTGCATGCTTAAAACAGCATTTTTATCTTGCTTTCACCAACATTAGCTATTATACACGACAAAAACATGAATATGACAGTTTAAATACTTGAAAACGGTGTTTTGTATGCTTTTGCATGCTTAAAACAGCATTTTTATCTTGCTTTCACCAACATTAGCTATTATACACGACAAAAACATGAATATGACAGTTTAAATACTTGAAAACGGTGTTTTGTATGCTTTTGCATGCTTTAACCAGCATTTTTATCTTGCTTTCACCAACATTAGCTATTATACACGACAGAAAGATGAATATGACAGTTTAAATACTTGAAAACAGCATTTTGTATGTTTTTGCAAGCAGAAAACAGCTATTTATCTTGATTTTGCAAACATAAGCCATTACACACGACATATACATGAATATGACAGTTTAAATACTTGAAAACGGTGTTTCGTATGCTTTTGCATGCTTAAAATAGCATTTTTATCTTGCTTTCACCAACATAGCTATTATACACGACAGAAACATGAATATGACAGTTTATATACTTGAAAACAGCATTTTGTATGTTTTTGCAAGCTGAAAACAGCTATTTTATCTTCATTTTGCAAACATAAGCCATTACACACGACATATACATGAATATGACAGTTTCAATTCTTAAAAACGGTGTTTTGTATGCTTTTGCATGCTTAAAACAGCACTTTTATCTTGCTTTCACCAACATTAGCTATTATACACGACAAAAAGATGAATATGACAATTTAAATACTTGAAAACAGCATTTTGTATGTTTTAGCAAGCTGAAAACAGCTATTTTATCTTGATTTTGCAAACATAAGCCATTACACACGACATATACATGAATATGACAGTTTAAATACTTGAAAACGGTGTTTTGTATGCTTTTGCATGCTTAAAACAGCATTTTTATCTTGCTTTCACCAACATTAGCTTTTATACACGACAAAAACATGAATATGACAGTTTAAATACTTGAAAACGGTGTTTTGTATGCTTTTGCATGCTTAAAACAGCATTTTTATCTTGCTTTCACCAACATTAGCTATTATACACGACAGAAACATGAATATGACCGTTTAAATACGTGAAAACGGTGTTTTGTATTCTTTTACATGCTTAAAACAGCATTTTTATCTTGCTTTCACCACAATTAGCTATTATACACGACAGAAACATGAATATGACAGTTTAAATACTTGAAAACAGCATTTTGTATGTTTTTGCAAGCTGAGAACAGCTATTTTATCTTGATTTTGCAAACATAAGCCATTACACACGACATATACATGAATATGACAGTTTAAATTCTTAAAAACGGTGTTTTGTATGCTTTTGCATGCTTAAAACAGCACTTTTATCTTGCTTTCACCAACATTAGCTATTATACACGACAGAAAGATGAATTTGACAATTTAAATACTTGAAAACAGCATTTTGTTTG